>CM025148.1:5893256-5905181 GCA_013467495.1 Gossypium gossypioides | reverse complement strand
GACAAATTTGATTACAGTGGGTAACAGTGGTTACAAGGACCCAAAGTTATTTTTTAAAAATTTAACTCGAACGAATATATTCGATTCGATTTGAATTCCATCTCACTCGACTCGATTCGAGAAAATTTCAAATCGATTTAGGATGATAAAATAGGATTCGTCAACTCGATTAACTTAAATTTTTTTCATTCAATTCGATTCAATCGAACATTCACCCCTACTTTTAGGTGCACACGGTTTGAGACACGATCATACACACGGTCGTGTGCCACACATGGTTGTATGACACAATCATGCAGTTCCTTAAATTTTTTTGGTGCAATTTTTTTCACACGGTCACAAGTTATTACACGGTTTGGCCACATGGCCATGTCTCTGCACCACACGAGCTGAGCCCTGTTACACGGCTGTGTGACCTTAGTTTTTAGTTTTTAGCTTATTTTCATATTTTGATTCGATTTAATCCTTGGTCGTTTCTAAATCATTTTTAATGCCTTGTAGGCTCGAATTAAGTCCCGTTTAAGTTTGAATTACATGTTTATTGAATGAAATTATTGATGATTGATTTAAAAGTACATTTTTAAATTGAAATAATCTATGTTTGTTATGTTATTTGCTGTAACTTCTCGTAACCCTATTCTGGTGATAGAGACGAGTTAGGGGTGTTACATTTAGTGGTATCAAAGCTACATTTTAATCGATTCTAGGACTAACGTAGCGTGTATTGAGTTTAGAATATACATGCCACATATAACCTATGATAGTGTGATGATTTTGGTCCGATCTAACTTTGCTTTCCCTATAAATTTAAAAGATGTTGGTCGATTCTAATCATGTCGTTACTGATGAAAACAAAAGTAATGTCCCGGCTATTGAGCAAAGAGCGAGTATATAGCATGCCAGTTTCGCAAATGTTTGAAATAAGGTAAAGAATGTCTTTTTCGGCTTAATAAGTCATTGTATTAATGAAATTCTTACGAATCAATCCTGTGGCTCCACAAACTTTTCCCCCTACTATGCCTACCCCGACACCCTTGGTCCTTAAAATTCCAGTCCCATATGTATACTTAAACCTTCCATAGACAAGATTTGTAAATGTGGGGCCAATGAGTTCAGAGGAGAGAAAGATTGCAATCCAACTAGAAAATATTAGATGAATTGACATGCTTACCCGATGACTATTTGAAATGTGATGTATCATTGTTGAAAGAAGAAGCATATCAGTGGTGGTATACATTGATAGCTATTGTACTGAAAGATAGAGTTAACTGGAATTTTCTAAGTTAAGTTTTGAAAGAAATATGTTAGTAAGCGGTATCTGGACAAGAAAAAGACAGAATGTTTCGAGCTAAAACAGAGAAACAAGTTTCGAGCTAAGACAGTATGCTCATGAGATTCTACTAATTGAAGAAGAAATGCATGTTCAATTGAAGACGGATTGAATGAGGAATTAGAATGTTGATTTCAGCAATGGAAATATGGGAATTTGTGGTTTGATTTGATTGAGCATTGAAAATGGAATAGATCTATAATAGTAAGAAAAAGGTTGAAATAAATTTCATGACTCTAGTAAAAGAAATGCATCTAAATCATTTTCAGATAGAACGTCATATCATCTAGATTTACGAAAAGAAATAAGTTGAGACAGAATGATCCAAGACTCCAGTCGATGTCAGAAGTCAGTATTGGCAATGTTTGTAATGGTGATAAATCTGTTTGTGATCATTTTGGAAAGCTCCACATGAGTGCATGTCGAGTTATGACCATGCCTGTTTTGATGCGAATATACCGAACATTTTATTAAGGACTGCCTAAAGAAAGTCAGGCATTAATGAAAATCAAGTTGTTAGACAAATGTCTGTTTCTTAAGGAGGTAGACAGTCCGGATAGAACAGTAACTCTGGGACTACTCGCAGTGGAACAAAGGAAAAAACAAACAGATTTGAGACTAGGGCATTTGCTTGTCACACCCCAAAATTGGGCCTAGAAAATTCAAGGGTAAAATAGGGATTTTAGCTCAAGTGTGCTTGGGAATTTTGTAGCATGGTAAACCAAAAATGCTTATTTGGTCACCCACTCTTTCTAATCATTGCAAATATTTAGCGTTTACGGTGTGAGCGTGATCTGCCATAATCATACTACTATTTGCATCCCTATTTACACATAATATTAGCTTGTTTAATAGTAAATCAAAACATTTTAGTATATATTTAGGTTGTTATACTTAAAGTAGTAAGTTATGCTTTCTAGTAACTTTTATTACATTTTATATATCTAAATTAGGTTACATGGTCTTGTAAGTCAAGTCGGGAGCTAAAGATGCTTATTTGGTCCAAAACTGATGCCTATGTCGCGACAACAAGATACTAATGTCTCAACATCAAATACAGAAGCTAAAAACGAGTTGTAGAGCGAAACTTCCCTCGATGTCGCGACATAACCCTCCTATGTCGCAACATACCCCCTGCGTAGCCCAGAATTCTTGCATATTTTAACTACGCTTTTGAGGGAAATTAGGTGTATTTATCCTAATCAAACTCTAAGGACTTCAAGGTTAATTTAGGCACTTTAATATTCCAAGTTGAGCTTATATAAAGGCCATTGTAATCAGGTTAAATAGAAAATTGAAGGGTTTTGATTCTTAGGTTATTTTTTCATTCTTAGTTTTTACATAGGTGATTTTATGTTTTTGTAATCGGAAGATCCTATTTCGAAGTGAGACATCCTTGAGGGGTGATTGTTCCGAAACCATACTTTCATCGATAAACCATGGGCATCTCTTTTCCTTATTCTCTTCTTTATATTTCTTTCTTTAACATTGTTATTGAATCAATTACTTAAAAATAATATTAGTTAAAAGACGAACGAGTTAGATAGTATGCTAATTTTATTAATTTATTATTTCAGCTTAATTTTCATTTTCCATAATTTTTTTATTTTATTATTTTCCTTGTCGATTAAGCAAATTTAATCATGAGTGCAATTAATGATGATTACAATTGGTTTAAAGACAAGACGTGGGATCAAGTTGGTTAGAATTTATCAACCATATAGTAACTCAATCATATAACATTTAAATTCACTTATTCAACATTTCATTACCATTAACAAAACAAATAATCATTTAAATCAACTCACTATCTTAACTTATCATATAATCTATTTATCTGCAATACATCCCATTTCAAATTAATGCCAAACATAAATTTTCATTTCATACTTTGAATTCTCAATCCAAATCATATTAAACCATATGAACTTCAATTCCCATATCATATCAATTCATCTTTATACGTAATAGGTATTGAATGTCAATTAAATATCAATCACTACTTTATTCCATAGTACTAATTCCGAATCACATTCATCGGTTATCACAATTTCATATTGGCCCCCTAGGTTTATATAACTGATTCTTAATATGAATATATATATCATCTGATCATCATATCAAATCATTTCAGAAATAAACATTTCATTTCACATTTTCTTCAATTTCTTATCCATTTACCATCTCAATATCAAATACCACATCTCACATTCAAATTTCCAATTTCATGAATTTAAATGCTCATTCATTATAATCATTTCAATTATGAACATTTTTTTTTATTTTATCTCCCTAATAACAGAACTTGAACTTGAATAGATACACGAATCCCACCAACACACCAGTTTGGCACCCAGTGGCTCATCGGATAAATTCGAAACAAATAGTTGTGCCCAGCGCTTATCAAATAGTTTGACACCGGATGTCTCATTGGTATAACCAAAAAAAATTGGCAACTAGTGCCTCATGGACTCATAGTCGAAGTAACCCTGAACTCTTCCTATCCTATGGCATGCCAATTATATTCAACTGTACCCGAACAATTAATAGGGTATTCATTACTCAATTTATTATCAATCAACATCTCAATTCACATATATTTTCATCATTAAATCATTCATCCATACTCATGACAGCATCAATCATCTCTATATGCATTACACATTTATATATACATACACATTTTTCACATATATTAAATGTAGTCCTTATCACTATCGACCAGTCTAAATCAAATTAACTCAGCTCATTTCATCAAATAATCACTTCATAAAATAAAAAAATCCTATTTTAGTCCAATTTAAGGTAAATTCTGTAATTATTTTAATTTACAATTTATCGTATTCAATTTAATTATTTATCTCACCTATTTGTACTGAATCGTAAACAATTAAAATTTTAATTAAACATCATTATAATTATAATTCCAAATGCATAACAATTTAACACAAACATACCATGTGAACATACCTAGTTAGTACAACAAAAAAACAACTCTCTAAGGACTAATCAATAATTTTTCTCATTTCCTCGATTTTCTTCAATTTGGTCCAATTTTTGATCTATTCAATAATTCGATTCAATGTATTAATTCCAAACACCTTATATAATCCTATTATAAGTATATATCAGTTTAATTTTATAATTCGAATGCCCCTAAAATTTTTCATTTTATTCAATTTAGTCCCTACAACCGAACTTATCATATCTTCCAAATTTGAACTCAAAATTTTAAAATCACTTCAATTATGTCCATATGAAACCTCATATTATCACAATTTATATAAATTTCATACCAATTTCAATATATTCACAATTTAGTCCCTAACTCAAAATTAACAAAATATACTTACCAAATTAATCCTATTTCATTTCTAAGCTTCAAAATCTACCATAAACATTCAAAAACTTCAAACTTAATCAATGGAAACATTTTAAAACTTTAAAAATTTTGAAAACAGAGATACGAGTTATCTGGACCTAATTGCAACAATATCAAAAACATAAAAATTACGAGAAACAGGCTTCAAAAGGACTTACATGCTTGAACACAAGCTTGGTTGAACCTTATAGAATTCAAAAATGGTTTTTTTGGTTTGAATTTCGGTGGTCAAGTAAAAATGATGATGACGACTTCCAAATCTTTATGTTTTAACTTTTTATTATTATTTTAACTTAATTTAATTAAAATTTTAATTATAAAATTTCAAATAAACAATTTAATAACTGACCACTAACTATAAATAGGGTAATTTTCCACATAAAAACTTAAACATTTATTAATTAAGCCTTTCAACTAATAAAATTCAATAGTGATTAACTTTTATAATTTTTACGATTTAGTCCTTTTTCCTTAATTAACTGCCAAATCATCAAAATTACCAAACCAAATTTCAATCCAATTATAAAAAAAATCTATAAAAATTCAAAAACAATATTTATGAGCTCTATTTATGAAAATAAAGTCCCAATACCTCATTTTTCAAAACCATTGACTTTCAGTGTGCACTACTTGTACATTGTAACCTAACCAATTAATAAAATCTATTCAACAAAAATTCACCAGTATATGATATCTAACTCATAATTATTAATTAAATATATCTATAGACTCTCGTTTCAAAATTGTGGTCTCGAAACCATTATTTTCAACACCACTTAAAAACGGGTTGTTACAATATCATTGTCAAGAAAAGAAAAATTACTAGCTATAACCTCATTTAGATCGGCATCTTCCTTATCCTTCATCACATAGGCTCAAGCTAATGTGCCAGAACTCATCCTACTAAAATTTTTCCTCTGTGATTTTTTTTACTGAGCTAGATTTAGCTGCCACCTCATATCTATTCTCCTGTTGAAACTTTTGCGGGCTTTTAATTGATTGCTCAGTGCTAAATTCAAACTTAGACGGGAAATCCTTAACCAGGTGGTCTCTAAATCCACAACCAAAACAAGCTCCCAAATTTTTCCTACACTCACCACCGTGACTTCTACCATAATAGTCACATTCACTTTTTATCATTCTGGAACCACCAGAACTTGCCATAGACACAACTGACTTGTTGAATCCCTCACATTTGTAGCCAATGAACTGTGTATCTTTCCTTGAAGCTGAAAAGGTATGGTCCTTCGGTTTCTTAAAACTAGATGGATGTGGAAGACTTGATCTGCTTCTTTCCATTCTTTCTTTCTCAAAGTTTTTGCTTCTATCTATGATAGTTGATTCCATATTGTGGGCCATAGCTGTCATTTTTTCCAGAGTGTTGCATTCAAAAGTTTCCACCGAAGCTTAATTTTCATCTCTGAGTCCCCATTCAAATTTGTCGTACATTTCTTTTTTTGTCTAGAACTATTTTTAGCGTAACAACTGAGTCAGGGGAAATCACACTCATACTCCATAATAGATATTCTTCCTTGTTTCAAATACACGAAGTCATTCTTCATTTTTTTCTACGAACATTTAATTGCCATATATCTCTCTAAACTTTTCTAGGAAGAAATCCTAGTCGATCATTGGTTTTGGGGTAACAATAACCAAGGTTTCCCACCTTTGGTAAGCTTTTCCTTCCAACAATGATACAACACATCGAACACTATCTTCATGGTTACATTTTAGTTCCTTAATAACTCTACACAACTGAGACAACCATTGCTCAACTACAGTAGGGTCATTTTTTTATCACTAAGGAATTCCTTTGTGCCTCTTTTTCGAATTTCTCGAACAGGATCATACTTAAGGGGAGTCGTAGCAGTCATAGGTGGAGCAGGCTGAGCCAAGCGAACTACTTCAAGTTGTGGTTGAGGAAAGTGTTGTGGTTGTTGGCCTTATTCATTTTCCATGAATTGGTCAAACAATAGAGTCATCATTGCAAAGAACATATTTCTAAATGCATTTCCTGCATTTCATGTGTTGTTGTTGACCGTGGTAGCCTATTCTTGGGTGGGGATATAATTTTCTATCTCCTCACTAATGCATTTTCTAGAGCTATTATACATTTTTTTACTCATTACTAAAGAAGTGTTATCTTAGTACAAAACATTAGAGATTAAGCCAAATGTGTACTATGCATGATAGGGATGGAACATTGCCTTTGATTTTTTTTTAAAATCGGCAAAACATTGGCTCTAATACCAAACATGTAACACTCCAAACCCAATCCTTAAGGAGGATCCAAGAATGACGCATCACTGCCTTACAATCATTACCTTTAAAACTCTAAATGGCGTAAACCAATTTAAAATCATTTAAATTGGTATAAAATATAAACTATTTATCATTCAAGAATAAATAAGATAGTACCCTTTGAAAACCATAAATACTTACTAAAATTTCATTAGAATTATAGGTTCATGATCATGAGTTTAGATACAAAATACAATTTTCAAACTGTAAATGTCTTGACACTACCCCTATGTCCTACATAATAGAAAATGTAAGAAGTCTCATGGTGTTATAGTCTTTTGGCGTATCATTTAAGGATTCATTTACTTCGTCAGTAGGCTTGAGAAGGAAAGGTACTAGGTAAGTTCCAAGAACTTAATGAGTTCTAAAGGAACACATTGCAACAGTCACATATCATTCAAGTAAATCTTTCTATCTCAGTACAGTTATAGTTCGCCAGATGGCGAGTACCAAACACAAACAGACTGTACGCAAAAACACTACTCCTTTGCCACGTACACTATACCTATGCAATCATACATACCACTTTCTTCGTGTTAGCCATAACCCTAGTCCATATTTAGAGTCATATCATTCATTCATTCATTTTCCTTTTTGTCATGATTTGTCAATCAGGTTTGCAACCATACTTTCCCTACCAAAGGCTACACAACTATTTTCATGTGTCATGATCTACCATTTTAATGCTCATTTCATTGAAGGTAATATAATGAATTCATCTCCATGTTTCAGATCATAGTATTCATTTTAGAAGCAAGGGGTAGTGGTGTAAACACGAAGAAAGGTTCTTACATCTTTAACACGAATAGACCAAACCAGACTAATAACAACAAGCATCCATCACTCTTGCACAAATATTTCATCTTCACAGAATATCAATATATTACCCATACATGAAGTAAGAAGGAACTCACTAGAAAGTGCATCAACTTCAAACAATAGGACTCTAGCCCTTATTGCAAGAACCTTCAAGAGTGTATTAAGCTGTAATATAAATAGTTAAACTTATCAATTGTATACCAGAAAACTAAACAAGCTTGTAAGTAACATCATCACAAAACCAAAATTCAAGACGTGTCATTCCTTACACTCAAAACTGACGCTAAAGCGTGCAGCTCAAAGGTCATGTAAATAACCATGAAATAACCTAAGGTTCATCGATATTTACCAGATGCTAAAACAACGAAAAGTTAACTGAATATAGCGAACCCAAATCTTCCGGCAGGCTTCTTGTCCAAGGTTTTTCCTAGAGAAAACTGTAGAGAAAGTTTAAAAAGAAAGTATGGGTGCAAGAGAAAACATAAAATTTGCTCAAGGAACCAATACTAACCTTATGCAACTATACATGGAAGCTGGGTTTAGTGGATAAGTCCGATTATCCTACTAAACTCCCTTGATTCCTTTGACTAAGCACTTTTTTCTCTCATCATAAATGTGAGTCTTAGCGACTACAGTAATTTAGTTCTATTCTAACCAATTCTCATTTGCCTAACTAAAATTTTCAACCAGAGTAATAATATAATATTTAAATAATAAATAGTTCTTCAACTAAAGACTTAACATAATTATCTATCAATTGGGGTGGCATCTACAGGGGAGTCTGCCAAACCACCAAGCTCGCCCAACACAGACCTCGGCCAAAGGCGCACTCACAGACTTACATACTTAGTCACAATTAATACCTTACCTACTCAGATCTCGCTCTAAACACCATACTCCAATGAACAGTATTCGAACACTAGGACCTCACCGGACGGGATGTTACAAGATATTTCTAGATAAGTAGTCGACTCTAATAAAAGAAACTTCATTCTTCAATATAGGTTTGACCTAATTTATTGTCAACCCAATGGTCTTACTAACATCCTTTTGTAATGCCTTAAAAACATTTTAGAATAGTAGATGAAAATGTGTTTGCTACCACAAGATCTTTCTCATCTGGACCTCGTAATCCAGCGTTACGACCTTATCAGCTTCCACATCATGACATTACTCATAGTTGGATTGCCTCTCAAGATTACGTGTCTCAGCATCTCGACTTTGTCAATCTTTACACTACAACGTTGGCCATGAGGCTCATCCCTTCATATCTCTATAGGTGATATGGTTGTGACTATAATCCTTTCCTAGTAATGACTACGTCCATGGTCACCAACTAGCTTGGCAAGTCAACCTGTAACGTTGCAACCATAGATCTTCTCACGTTGTGACGTAGATCCCTTTTCAGCCACTTTGAGTGTCCTTAGCCTTTTGTTTCACCTACATAACCATTATTCATTAGACTAAGTATCAATTATAAACTAAAAGTGCAAAACACACCAAAAACATAAAATTTATCAACAAAACAACTATATTCCTAATTATGACACATGCATTGACT
Source organism: Gossypium gossypioides (assembly GCA_013467495.1). Lineage (NCBI taxonomy): Eukaryota > Viridiplantae > Streptophyta > Magnoliopsida > Malvales > Malvaceae > Gossypium > Gossypium gossypioides. Next base: position 5,895,788 of record CM025148.1, on the reverse strand, counting down.
AAACAACTAAATGACTCGATTTTATTCCAGAAAAAGCTAAAATAAGTATGAAAAAGCACAAGTTAGGAATATTATTTTACCACACATAAAAAAGATCACAGAAAAGAAAGCTCAACAATTCCTTGGAATTGTTAACTATATGAGTAGTTTATTACAAATCTTGCAAAGATTTCCAATCCCTTCAAATAACTACTAAATAAATATTCTCTATTTGTTGGTCATATGCGCGCTTGTGTATGGGATAGTTGATGATATGGAGATTATGATAGCTTATTTCGAGATCCAGCATCTGTTGCGAATCATCGAGTATTATTTGTCTTCATAGAGACCTTAGAGTGGTAGAGGGATATATATGAATATGTGTAAACATTTTATGCCTACGAGATTTACACTTTGGTGCATTGGTGTGGTGTAGTTTATGCTCATTCAAGCCATCTTGGTGTGGTGTAGTTCACCCACGTGTCTGAGTCTCTTTTACTAGGGTTCTATTGGGCAAAATATTGAAAGTGGATCTTGAAATTGAAAAAAAGGGAAACAAACCAAATTTGATATGTTATAATGATATGTGACTCAAATTGAAATGGTAAAAACTTGTGGATTAATGATAGTATATGGAATAGTAATGATCTTATATGGTTTGGTACGCATTTTTGATGTTTTGGATATGTTAGAATGCCTAACACTTTTGTGTACCTATGCCTATTATGCTCACTTTGTTGTGACACTATGTGATATGTTCTAGTCAAATGTATGCCTAATCTTTGGTAGTAACATGCTCACCTATGAGCAAGGTAAGTTTTGTAAATTTCATTTGAAATGCTTACCTATGAGTAAGGTAAGTGTTGTAAATTCCATTACAACATACTAAGCATTAATCTGCAAAACTCACCAAGCTGGATAAGTGTGAATAACATACTATCAACAGGATGGTAGAATTATGTTCATTTTGAGTCCAAATATCGTGGCATGTATATAGGGTCTTTATTATGTAAATGGTCATATCTACTTGTGAATGTCAATGTTGTATTTGTGGCTAAGGTTTAGTTTGTATGTTAAGCTTGATATATGGCCTAGTTTGTGCTTAGTTTTGATCATATTTGATGTCATTTGGATTCATGATTTCAAGCTTGAATAAGCCTTATATGTTAAATCTTGCAAAGTGAAGTAACATGGTATGTTAAGGTTGATGAATGTTTTGGATATGCCTAGATTTTGATAATTGTTTTGTGCCATATTGAATACTTGATTCAAATGTTCATATACTTCATTTGGTATAGACTGACATGAAATGATGGCATGTTGAATTTGAAAGCAACATATAAATGTATAAAATTTGGTAGGAAGCATGAAATGTGTACCAAAGTGATTTTTGCCAAAACAACGATGACATCGCGACGAAAAGTCCCCAATGTCACGACTAATGACCCTTAGTGTAAGAGATATGGGGGTCTAAGAAAGGATATTGTACATGGAATCCGTGATTGTCTTTTTTCCAAGGAGGTAATGATTTTTATTGGTATTAACAATAACTTATTGAGTGTTTCTTTTTGTAAGGTGATTGATTGTTTGGACTTTGCTATGAGGAAGCTCAACAAAAAAAACTTTCACTTGACTTTTAATCGTCCAATGAAAGCTTTAGGAAGTGAGGAACTTGGATATCATTCAAGGAAAGACTGTGTCCCCACAAGATTCTTCGATTCGTGTTCACATTCTCCAAAGGAGTTTCAAGGTACATAGCCTCTTATGTGCACCCTTGCTGCCTAGGGGATTGAGGTATTCAGAGGCCATGAATGGTGAGCATTTCAAGATCAATGTTGATATGTTAGATAAGGAGCAAGTGACGACCTTTGGAGCAATGATTCATGAGTTAGAAAGCATGGTACGCACAAGGTGTGCTAGACAGCTTGATGGTGCATTTACTGTTGTTTCAGCCTAGGTACTTGTATTGTTAACATCCTTAAGATGGCTAAGTATTTGGACTTTTAAGACATTATTGTTGAGTTGGATTGTTTAGTGGTTAACAAACTTAATAGTAGTAGTTTGGACTAGTTTATTTAAAGTCAAATCATTAAGGAGGCTCGTACTTTGCGTGAGTGGTTTGATTTTTCTTTATTGTGCTTGACATTCGGTTAATGATGCTACCTATCCTTTAGCCCATTGGGCCTTTGATGAGAATGTGGACATTTCTTTTGGTTTGGATTATCCGAATATCATCCATTGGCTTGTCTTAGATGATATCTTATCTTGATTTATGATATTTCATCTCTAAGGAATGATATCTTATCTTAATTTATGATATTTCATCTCTAAGGAACATTACTTTAAAAAAAAAAAAGGCCAATTTTATTCCTTGTAGTTTTGTACTTTTCGAATTTCGAAATTTTAGTCTTGACCAAATTGTAGCAATTAAATTTATATGGTTAAATTTTGCCATTAGTCTTGTACTATGCCTAAAGTTTTAGATTTAGTCGATCTTATCCAGTTAAACCATTATTAATCTTTATAATTTTGGAATTTCAAAATTTTAGTCTT
>CM025148.1:5844905-5857384 GCA_013467495.1 Gossypium gossypioides | reverse complement strand
TCGAAAACAAAGGTTTTGAAACCCCATTTTCAATGATTGAGTAATATTTACGAGGTTAGTATAAAGTTTAATTAAGGTCTGGTCCTTTAATTTTATCAATCAGATAGTTAATTAATGTACAAAGACTAAATTATAAAAATGATAAACTTAATCACTATATATTTTTAGTAGTTTAAGGGCTTATTTAATGATTGAATAGGACCTAAAATGACAATTAAGCCAATTTAATTATAAGTGGACGGTTGGATAGCCATTTTTGCTAAAACAAAGTTAAAAATATATTATAATATGATAATAAAAAGATAAATAAAAAGAAACATGGATAGAAAGAGAAAACACCTCTCTTTTCTTCATCCTTTCATTGGTTCTCCATTGTTGAGGAAGGAATATTTTGGCCAAGCTTTGAACTCTCAATTGGTGAGTTCAATTTAGTCCATTTTTTGTAATTTTTATATTTTGAGATCTCGGGAGCTCGATTTAGCTAACTCGTATGTTATTTTTCAAAATTATTAAAGTTTTCAAATGTTGACATTGATTATTTATTGAAGCTTTTGGTATTAAATTTTTAGATTTTAAGTTTAGAAATGAAAAAGGACTAATTTGTAAAGTCAAAGTTGTTAGTTTTGAACTTAGGAATTAAAGTGTAAATATTTCAAATTTAGTATGATATTTCTAGAATTATAGATATTAGAGGGCTGTAGAAGAATGGAATTGAGATCGGTTTTAAAATCGAAGCTCAAATTTGAAAGTTATAGCAATTTCGATTTTAGGGACTATGAATAAAATGCAAAACTTTAGGGAATATTCAAAAAACTAAAATTGAATTGTTATATGCATAAAGTAGAATGTTATAAAGATTGAGAATTTATAATTGAAATGAATTAATATTATAGATTGAGAATTGAACCAATCGAAAGATAATCGATGAAAGGGAAAATTGTAGATTAGTTTTTGACATCTTTTTATTCTAGTTTTTGCTAGGTAAGTTCATATGGAACTTTTTATGTTTATTGCTATTATTTACATATTATATATATGTATAAATTCTTGCTTGTATTTTGAGTTGGAATGAAATATAATTACTTTTGTCATTAGTTGGACTAAATTGTAAAGTTTGAAATATAGGTAAATTTTTAATAAGTACGAGTTATCGAACGAGTGTGAAATATATATATGGTTGAATGATATAAAATTGTATATTTTGTGATGTTATAGATATTAAAATGGTACAATGACAGAATAAAGCTCAAATGTGTTTAGTAAATTACTAAGGTACGAATGGCAAACCAGTACTATTTTAAAGGAATTGGGTGCTAGTAAGGGACTTAGTTATCAATGACTAAAATCTTGCATATGTTGCGCATACTCTACGGCTTGTGCGAAAAATATCGAATAACACTTATATAAATAATCTCGACCTACAGCTTGTGCAAGCAAACTCAAATGATATAGTTCAGGTGTTGGTTAGGGGCTTAGTTATCGATGGTCGAGATCTAGCATATGTGGTGGATTCTATACAGCTTTTACGAGTAGCATCAAATAAAACTTATATCAACAATCTTGACCTATAGCTTGTGTGAGTAGACCCGAATTTTACAGCTTGTGTGAACAAATCGGTCCCGTGTTTTAGAAGTTAGTTTACTATAGTTATATAAGCGAAAATGGTAGTAAATCGTAAAGGAAATGGTTGGTAAGATAAATTATGAATTTAGTTGATATGTTTGTAAAATATATAAGTTGGAATAACATAGAACTAATTGTATGATGGTATATGTATGTGATTTGAGCACTTTGATCTTATTATGCCAATTTACTAACTTGTGGTTGTTTTGTGAATTTGTACAAGAGTATTTAAGGATGTTAAAGAAATATCATGTTATGTATCTTTGTGTTTCTATTGATTAAATTGATATAATTTAGGTAAGTTGAATTTTGTATGAACTTACTAAGTATTCATTATGTTTATCGTTGTCTTCTTTCTTCTGTAGTTTGTTGATTGCGGAGCGTGTCAATCAGATCACTTCAAATTTCACACTATTCGTCTTTGATTTGGTAGTCTTTTGATCATTTGAGCTCAGTTATATGTGGCGTGTACTAGGAATTATTACGCTACTTTATAATGTTAAGCTTGGTTTGAAGCCATGGTTGGTAATGAACTTGTGATTAATATGTCAAGTTGTGTACATAAATATGTGTGCATATTTTTGGTAACATGTTGTGTTATGTATGTTTGGCACCTAGAGATACATAATTGAGCAAGAATTGCCTTTAGGAAATGAATGGTGGAATAACTTGTAATGGTACATGTAATTTGTTGTGAATTGGTCCCTTATAAGGCATATTGGAATATTAGATGTCTACTATGTACAAATACTATGTTTTTGAATGATTTTGATATGTTTAGAATAGGTTAGATTTGTGCTTCATGCAATTCTTTGGCTGTTGGTTCAAACAAGTACCAAATAGTCTATTTTTGCACCAAACAGATTTCTCGTCTCGACATCGTGTTTCTCTCATCGCAACATCAACCAAAAGTGTGTGACGTCTCAAAGTCAAGTAGTTCGACGTCGTGACATGACACACTGTTATAGAAATGTCACGACGTGGAGGAAGTCTCGTCACGATGTCGTTCTGAACTTTTGTAAACTTTACAAAAGTATTACTTGTTTGGATTTGTATAGTATTATACTATAAATATATATTTATACTAGTACTATACAAATTAGTACTACATCAAAATTAAATTGAAATAAGTGGAATGTCAATAAAATAGGTTTAATTTCAATCAATAAATCTTAGAACGAAACACGGAAACACAACAAACAAATGAAACTAGACAATTCAATCAAACTGAATTGTTGTTTTGACTAAACAACCAGCTGCGAATGACTTGACAATGAATTCCAGGTCGAAGCAATTAACCCAATCTATTTTTCACATTCATAGGAGTTCATCTATGTTTCTACTTTACGAATATAATATTTTCTAGGAATTTCTAATAATATCAAGTGCTATTCCTATTTTGGCATTTATAATTTTTGGAGTTTTAGCCTCGATTAGAAATGGTTCAAAAAAACTCTCCAGTTATGAATTGAGTATAGAACCAATGAGCGATGCTTGGTTACAACTTCGAATCAATTATTATATGTTTGCTCTAGTTTTTGTTGTTTTTGATGTTGAAACGATTTTTCTTTATCCATGGGCAATGAGTTTCAATGTATTGGGGATACCCGTATTCATAAAAGCTTTCATTTTCGTGTTTATCCTAATTGCTGGTTCAGTTTATGCATGGAAAAAAAGAGGATTGGAATGGTCTTAGTTCCTGAATATTTAGATAATAAAAAGAAAGAAAAAAGTAAAAATAATAACATTGAGTATAAATTCCATCAAATTTCCCTTACTTGATCGAACAACCGAATATTCAGTTATTTCAACTACATTAAATGATCTTTCAAATTGGTCAAGACTCTCCAATTTAAAGTATAGATTTCTTTTTTAAAACTTTTTTAAGATTCAAATCATTATTATATATATTTTTTAAAGAAGAAATTTCTTTAATCATTGTTATAATGAGACCTGCATAAGATTAAAAAGGGTGGTGGTTTTGATTTAAATTACGTAGGGTGCCATGCCGGAAAAGGGGAGGGATAATGTTCACAATCAATGGATTCCGATACTTCAACTTGGTGTTGATCTTCAACATGGTGGGTGCAAGGGATATCGTGAAGGCTAGTGTGAAAGGATCAAGGACAGGGTGGATGAGCATGAGCCAGAATTGGGGTTAGAACTGGCAGCCAAACGTTGTGCTAGTTGAGTCACTCTCATTCAGGGTTACAGCAGTGACAGACGCACTTCCACCACTTGGAACATCATCCCCGCCTATTGGCAGTTTGGTAAAACATTCATCGGCAAGAATTTCAGAGTTTGATTTCCCCATAAGTTAATACATAAGTTAGAAAAAGAAAAAAAGTTAGCATATAATCCATTTCTAGATTTACCCTTGATTGGCTCCAAGTTATCAATACTTAATTGCACTGGTGTAAAGACTTCCTTCTTTTCTCAAATGCTTGCACTGAAAGTTTAATTCGATTTAAAATACTTAAATCACGTTAAAATGGCTAAGTTCAATTTTAATTCAATTATAAAATATTTTAAAGGCTATTTAAATTTAATTTCAAAAGGAGACAAACCTAACATGCAAATAAACTAAAAGTTTAAATTTTCATACAAGACTTTGCATGCGGGTATTTTTGTAATTAATCAATAATTTTGGGTCAATTTTGAAAAAAAAGCCAAAAGAATGGAACGACATTGAAACTAGTACTTTGAGTATTTTCCAAGTAACCCGAACGACAGCCGGACTATTTTGAGTAGCAAAACAAGTAGCCCAAATTTCCTTAGACCTAATCCCTGTCGCCTTCTTCCTCTATCGTTTTACCTACTTCTACTATTGTAACAAGATTAAGAACTCAAACCCAACTCTAGTAAGAAATCTCCCTTTCCCTCCTATTTTGCAAGATTACCGGATCAAAGGTCAATATAATAAAATCTAACTTTTGATTGAATTCTATTATCGACAGCTATTGCTAAAATCGATCACCGAAATCCATAATTCTCGCTTCACCTCTTTCAACACCGAGGCTGGAAAACCATTATTCTCACTTCATCTCTTTCAACACTGAGGTTCATTATTAGGTAAAATTTGCTTTGATTTTTCCACTACCAACATTGTTATCTCTAATTTTTCTATTCTGAGTATAGTGCTGATTTTTCCATTTCTTGTATTCTACTAGCATGAACTCACTGTTGTGTCTTTATTGTCATATAAGCATCTGTGGGTTCAATGCGAAAACTTTATGGATTAAATTATAACAAATTGCTTAAGTTAAAAATGAATATTTGTGAGCAATGTGGAAGTTATATCTGTTATACTCGATTGGTATATTCTTGCTTATATTATACTTTTCATTTATATTATTAGGTAAAATTTGTTTTGCTTTTTCCGCTACTAACATTGCTATCTCTGATTTTTCTATTCTGAGTACAGTGTTGATTTTTTCATTACTTAGTATTCTACTATCATGAACTCCCTGTTGTGTCTTTATGTGAACATTGTTATCTCTGATTTTTCTATTTCGAGTACAATGTTGATTTTTCCGTTGCTTGTATTCTACTAGCCTGAACTCCTTGTTGTGTCTTTATTTTCATATATGCTATTTCCATGAGAATTCCTTGAATATGCCCCTGGTATAAACTTCTGTTTGTCTTGATGAATTGTTGGGATGGCTAGCATGTGGAAAACTCTATCTATAGCTATCTTATCCTTGTCTTTCACTTGTTATGTTTTATTTTTCTGAGCATTACTGGTCATTTTGACTTTTCTTATTATTTGATAATTCAATGTTTTACTCAATATTTTTTTAGATAAAATATTATATTTTTTTAGCACTACTAACAAGTTATATATAACATCCTTTCAATTGCCAATACTCATCAATAAAAAAAATGGATAGCCAATGTAAAAAAATTCCTAAGTAAGCTTTGCACTTTTGACATGTTTTTGTTTGATCTTATTGATAACTTGATGCTCACCTGCACTTTGATTGTTCTGCAGGTTTGATTGTTAAAGATTGCGTAGAACGGGCTTCAATAACCTATTAAAGCTTACAAGTCCTTCACGACATTTTCTGTCACTTATAACATCAGTGGCAGAATGATATAGTGTAGATGATAGATTCTTTGTTTTTAGAAGGGAAAGTTATATTAAGCTTTTCATGGGATTAGGGGATGTTCTTAGGATTACTGGCCTACCGATAAATGGTTGGCCAGTTATAGGAAATGAGAAAGATGTAAATTTAAAGGACTTATGTATAGAATGTTTTGGCACAAACGAGTGCCTAAGCGAAAAAAAAGTGGAATTCCTCTATCTTGGCTTAAGAAAACTTACGGGCATTGGGATGATAACCCTGTTCTTGAAGGCCAAGACCTTAAGCGCTATGTTAGGGCTGTAGTGCTTTACATCATAGGCATATACTTGACTTTTTTTATTTTTCCTTAACCAACATTGTTATCTCTGATTTTTCTATTCTTAGTACAATGTTGATTTTTCCATTGCTTGTATTATACTAGCCTGAACTCCTTGTTGTGTCTTTATTGCCACATATGCTATTGCCATAAGAATTCCTTGAATATGCCCCTGGTATGAACTTTTGTTTGTTTAGATGAATTACTGGGGTGGTTAGCTTGTGGAAAACTCTATTTATAGCTGTCTTATCCTTGTATTTCATTTGTTCCATTTTTTTTTATATTTGACTGGTATATACTTGTTTATAATTATATTTTTCATTTGTTCATTTTGAGTTTTGCTGTGCATTATTGGTCATTTTAGATTATACTTTTTAACACTACTAGCAAGTTATATCTGTTATGCTCGATTGGTATATACTTTCTTATAACTACTCTTTTCATTTGAAGTATTAGGTAAAACTTGCTTCAATTTTTCCACTATCAATATTGCTATCTCTGATTTTTCTGTTATAAGTACAGTTCTAATTTTTTCATTACTTGTATTCTACATCATAGGTTCCATTGTACTCTCTAGTAGTGCTAAGGTGGTGTCTCCATTTTATCTAACATTCTTGAGGAATGTTGATGAAATTGGAATTTATGCATAGGGTACGACCATGCTAGCAACTCTTTACCATAGCTTGGAAAACCACAAATCAAAGGAAAGAGATCTATATGACAATTTTCATTTTATTATGGTGAGGATAGAAGTTATATTTATAGTTTCATTTGTTTAGTAGTTTTTCTCATTATTTCATGTGGATTAACATTTTATTTTTCTTTGTTATAGGTGTTTATAATGGAACACGTATTGTGGGTTGCATCCCAGTTGCTCCATCCCGCCGCTAAAGAAATAAATGAAATTGTCATAGCCAAGGACAAGGAAAATAGTGCTAAGGACTTCCCATTGTTGGTTGGATGGCATGAAAGGCTGATCATGCCGTCCAATAAGCATAAAAATCACCCAACCGTTTTTGAATTTGATAAGTATTTCAGAAAGTTAAGGCCAACTAGAGTAAGTGAAATCATTTTGTTCTTTCTAATGATTTAATTTTAATTCTTTCAAATGATTTTTTTTATTTTTTATTCTTTCCTATTTCAATGTATCAAACAGGTTGACTAGACCTCCTATTCTAAACTACCCTGATTTTTTTTACCTTCTCTATATGATGGTCAAGTGCCCCTGGAATGGGCTTTGACATCTCTTATATCTATGGAGAAGGTCTATGATCCTGCGGTGTCGAAGCAAAAGTAGCTACATGTATTTGATCATCTTCAGTCCAAGATGGGTCGTATCTCTACTATTCACAAAAGACATGATAATTGTAAAAGAACACAAATCTAGGGGAGTAAAGAAGAGAGATTGGACCCTTGTACATGAAAAATTCATTTCAATATGGATTGATCATTATCAATGTTTATATATTGCAGGTAATCCTGAATGTTTCTTTCTTTGTATTCTAAATTTTTTGGAATGTCATAGATGGAAAGGATGATCAGTTGGGGCATAATGACCTCACGGGGCAGTAGCAGATTAATCATGATGATTCGTTAGGGCATGATGAACCCATGCAGCTGGGGCAGATGATTCCTAGCTCCCAGAATAGGTATGGGCTAATATACAATAGAGGTATTAGTCTCCGGCAATTGTGCCGCAAATATGGGTAGGTATACAGTAGAGGTACTAGTTTATAGGGGAACCCTCTCGATGAAATTATAAATAAGAAACCTGAGCGGAAGACTCGTCTTCATAAAGAAGAGTTGGAAAATATTTTGCCCACTGACATAAAAAGACAATTGTGAACCACCATTTCTTTCCAAATCCAAATTTAGAAAAGACAACATTATTACTAAGCTTCATGGTGAAAGAGTAAAGGTAACTAATTGGCACATATTTTTTGTTATTTTAAGAGTGTGCATGATAAGTTAGTACATGTTGGAAAATATGTTTGACTTTGTTGAGTTTATGGCAACAGCAGGGCAACAACAAAATGAGTCAGGTATGCACTACACCTATGCTCATGCAATTTTTTTCCTCGTTTGCATGTCTTATTTACACTGGTGAATGTTTGCTATCTTTCAGGCTAATCTTACATGAGTTAGGTAGAAAAAAAACTAGTTAGTGAACTAGTTAGGCTAACATTAATATTGATGTAAGTCTACCTTTATTGATGACGTAATAATAGTAATTGCACTCTATGTTACTCTCAACGAACAAGCTATCATAGTGTGTTTGTTCCAAATTTTTAGTCTCATATATATTCTAGGTAATCATCAATTTTTTTGAGGGACTTTCAGGAATGTTGTTGGAATGAAATGAACTAGTTAGTGAAACTTATTCAAGATGAAAGATGAAGTTTATAGTGGGAGATTTTGGTATGTTCTTTTATTAAGTTTTTCCTAAGTTTTTTTATGGTTTGCAAAGTAAAATGTAGCTAGCAATAACATGTGTTTCTTACTGACAGGTGCTTGTGAGTGACTTTGAAGAATGCTATTGGAATGAAATGAGCTAGTTAGTGAAACTTATTCAAGATGAAAGATGAAGTTTATAGTGGGAGACTTTGGTCTGTTCTTTTGTTAAAATTTTCCTAAGTTTTTTGTGATTTGCAAAGTAAAATGCAACTAGCAATAACATGTATTCCTTATTGACAGGTGCTTGTGATGACACCTCATATTTTACTTGATTGATTGAGGCTTATCATATATGTATCACTACTTTGTTCTATGTTTTGGCTTATTGATCTTATGATAGTTCTCCACAAAATTTATATGTATGGCAAAATGTGGAAAGCTATGCACTTAACTATGTTTATTTAAATTGTATACATTGACGGCTCACACTTACAGAGCTGTCAAATGTTATTTTCTATCTTTTACCTTATGTGTGTTTTACTTCTTCATAGCTATAGCCAGACATGGTTTCTATGTTTTGTCATATTGCTTAAGGATTTGTTTACGTTACAGGAATTCTATCATCGCCAGTTAGAAGCTGGTGTATCTAATCTTCCTAGGATTTTTAGGATGATTGCTTCTCCTATAAACTCAAAAGGTGATTCTTTCAAGCTTTCAATTTAGTTATTGGTTATATGTGTTCCCTTTTTTCATATAGTATTTGAACTATTTTCCCCTTTCTATTACCTCAAGGGCAAACTCTGTTGATAGTTATTGGTAAAAGATCTATTGTAATGTGATAATAAAAAGAAAAATAAAAAGAAACATGGATAGAAAGAGAAAACACATCTCTTTTCTTCATCCTTGTACCAATTCTCTATTGTTGAGGAAGGAAGATTTCGGCCAAGCTTTGAACTCTCAATTGGTGAGTTCAATTTAGTTCATTTTTTTTTTGTAATTTTTATGTTTTGAGATCTTTGGGGATCAATTTAGCTAACCCGTATGTTATTTTTCAAAATTGTTAAAGTTTTCAAACATTTCCATTGATGATTTCTTAACGCTTTTGGTATTCAATTGTTAGATTCTAAGTTTAGAAATGAAAAAATGACTAATTTATAAAGTGAAAGTTGTTAGTTTTGAACTTAGGGATTAAAGTGTAAATATTTCAAATTTAGTATGATATTTCTATGATTATAGATATTAGAGGGCTGTAGAAGGATGAAATTGAGATCGGTTTCAAAATCGAAGCTCAAATTTGAAAGTTATAGCAATTTGGATTTAAGGGACTAAATTGAATAAAATGCAAAATTTTAAGAAAGATTCAAAAAACTAAAATTGAATTGTCACGTGCATAAAATAGAATGTTATAAAATATTTTGAATTTATAATTGAAATGAATTAATATTATAGATTGATAATTGAACCAACTGGAAGATAATTGAGGAAAAGGAAAAATTGAATATTAGTCTATAACATCTTGTTATTGCAATTTTGCCAAGTAAGTTCATATGGAACTTATTATGTTGGTTGTTGTTATTTACATATTATATATGTAAAAATTCTTGATTGTATATTAAGTTGGAATGAAATTTAATTACTTTTGTCATTAGATGGACTAAATTGTAAAGTTTGAAATATAGGAAAATTTTTAATAAGAACAAGTTATCGAACGAGTGTGAAATATATATAATTGAATGAAATTTAATTACTTTTGTCATTAGATGGACTAAATTGTAAAGTTTGAAATATAGGTAAATTTTTAATAAGAACGAGTTATCGAACGAGTGTGAAATATATATATAATTGAATGATATGAAATTGTATATATGGTGATGTTACGGATATTAAAATGGTACAAGTAGAGAATAAGGCTTAAATGTGTTTAGTAAATGACTAATGTATGAATGGCAAAATAGTACGATTTTAAAGGAATTGGGTGCTAGTCAGGGACTTAGTTATTGATGATTGAGATCATGCATATGTTGCGGATACTCTACAACTTGTACGTGCAGCATCGAATAACACTTATATGAATAATCCCGACTTACAGCTTGTGCGAGCAAACCTAAATGATATAGTTCGGGTGCTAGTCAATGGCTTAGTTATCAATGGCCGAGATCTAACATATGTTGCGGATTCTCTACATCTTCTGTGAGCAGTATCAAATAACACTTATATCAACAACCCCAACCTACAGCTTGTGTGAGTATACCCGAATTTTACAGCTTGTGTGAACAAATCGGTCCCGTGCTTTTGAAGTTTATTATTTATAGTTCTACAGGCGAAAATGGTAGTAAATCGTAAAGGAAATGGTTGGTAAGGTCGATTATAAATTTAGTTTATATGTTCATAAAATATATAAGTTGGAATAACATAGAACTAATTGTATGGTGGTATATGTATGTGATTTGAGCACTTTGATCTTATTATGCCAATATACTAACTTGTGGTTGGTTTGTGAATTTGTACAAGAGTGCTTAAGGATGTCAAAGAAATATCATGTTATGTATCTTTGTGTTTCTTTTGATTAAATCAATATAATTTAGGTATGTTAAGTTGAATTTTGTATGAAGTTACTAAGTATTCATTATGCTTACCCTTGTCTTCTTTCTTCTGTAGTTTGTTGATTGCAGAGCGTGTCGATCAAATCACCTCAAATCTTACACTATTCGTATCTCGATTTGGTAGTCTTTTGATTGTTTGAGCTCGGTTATATGTGGCATATACTAGGAATTGTTACGCTACTTTATAATGTTAAGCTTAGTTTGAATCCATAGTTGGTAATGAACTTGTGATGAAAATGTCAAGTTGTGTACATATATATATGCATATTTTTTGTAACATGTTGTGTTATGTATGTTTGGCAGCTATAGGTACATAATTGAGCAAGAATTGCCTTTAGGAAATGGATGGTGGAATGGCTTGTAATGGTACATGTCATTTGTTGTGAATGGTTCCTTATGAGGCATACTGGAATATCAGATATCTACTGTGTACAAATACTATGTTTTGGCATGATTTTGATATGTTTAGAATAGGTTAGATTTGTCCTTCAAAAGTAATGATTCACAACAAATTTTTAGTCTCAAATCTACTTGCATGCAGATGATGTGATAGTGCGACCACAACACAACAAAGCCCATAAATCTAATCATTTGGAAAATTGTCACCATTCAAATTTGTCTAAACGTTCTCTAGCAGTTTAAGAAAAGACTCGCATCCTTCACTTTAATTGGTTCTAATTGAATTTTACGTTTTTCATGGGAAATATCATTTTCTTAAATTATACTTTAAGCATAAAAATAAATTTAGGCTCTACCAATTATTCATTTTATCATTTCAACTCTCATTTTTTAAGATTATTTCTTTCTTCAACAGTTAAAAATTAGTTAAATCGATTGTTTTTGGACAAAAAATTGAATAAATTGTTAAAATTTTAATGGTTTCGATGTACTGGCTAACATGTTTAAATTTTCTAAAAATGTACTGCCATGCAAATGGTCACATCATTGCCGTTAACATTTTAATAACTCAGTCAATTTTCTGTCAAAAAACAAGCAATTTGACCAAAATTTAAAGGTTGATAGTTAAAATGAGCCCAAAAAAATAAGGACCAAAATGATAAAATAAATAAATATTAAAGACCAAATTTATCATTATGCTTTTTTTTTTAAAATTATTCTATTTTTTTTATGTAGAAGTAGTGAATGATGGGAATAAGTGGAAAGAAATCTAGAAAATGACATTTAATTATACTTAATACTATTTTCTCTTCAATTAAAAAATGAACTGAAGCCCAAATAGCAGAAAATGAGAGAGGCCAATTGTTAAATTTTATGGGTGGGGTATTCTTTCTGGAACTTTTTTGGGTCATAGATAATTTCTTTTTTATAATTCTTTATACTTTTTGCCACCTCATCATAAAACAAACCCCGTAGTATTTTGAAATATTGATTTACTTAAAAAAAATTTAGGCACTAAATTAAGAAAAAAATACCAAATTTAAAAAATCAAGTTAAGAT
>CM025148.1:5821447-5840535 GCA_013467495.1 Gossypium gossypioides | reverse complement strand
TATTTACAAGTAAATATAATATTTTTACCAAAAAATTATAAACAATCAATTTTCATGAGAAAAATCTAATTCCATATATCAACTTTAAAACACATGTTGATTAAACTAGATATTTGAACACTTTAATTCAAAAGTCACCCAATTTTCCAAAAAAAATGATTATCAATGAAATTAGAGGTTTAATGTCAAAAAAAATTAAAGAATAAACCAGTATAATAATGAAAAGAAAAATCATGTAGCAAAAGAAAATCAACCATGCATACTGACAAATGACGTCAAACCAATCCATTCCTAAAGAAAATCAACCATTGCAGCATCATGTAGATTTAACCAGTCCATTCCCAAAATGACGTCAAACTCATTAAAATGTAAAAGCCTTAAATTAGAAAGAAATTTGTAACCTTGAATTTTCAGTGGACATTTCTTGCATACCAAGTCAACTATAACACTGTGCCTAAAGGGTTCGTGACTTTGACGGTACAATCAATGGAATCAACAGGTAAATTCTTTTCTATCACTAACATAGTGCATATATATGACTGTGTTGACCCCGGATCAATTAATGCATATACACTAACATTAAAAAGAGAAAAGGTACCAACAATGACGTCAGGAGCCGAGGCCTCTTCTCATGCACTGATAGTATATGTTCCGCCTGGAGCTCTAGCTTCAGGCCGATTCGACTTGTCTTTAGCTCCACTCTAACTAACTCAAGCCGAAATGTTATTTCCAAGTTGTCGACCCCGTGTAGGAGTAGTCATAGATTTTGCATTTTGACTTATATTAGGCTCATTTCGATCTGGGCAATTCCTTTTAAAGTGATCAAGGGATCCACATATAAAGCATGTCCCGTCATTAACCCTGCATACTCCAAAATGATATCAACCACATTGTTTGCACTTTGTCCAATTGGTATTTCGTACATTGCCCATACTAGCAATTGAAGGAGTTAGAGCTTTCTTGCTACTCTGTTTCGAACGACCCTTTCTTTGAAACTCTGATGGTTTTGAGAATCTATCATTGGATTCCCTTGGTTTCTTTTACAAAGAACCAGAGAAAGTTTTAAATCCAATGAGTTTGCCAAAATCGTAGGTTTTCGCCTCATTTTACCTTTTGCTAGCACAAATTTCTTCCATCTTTTGAAACTCTGATGGTTTTGAGAATCTATCATTGGATTCCCTCGGTTTCTTTTGCAAAGAACCAGAGAAAGTTTTAAATCCAATGAGTTTGCCAAAATCGTAAGTTTTCGCCTCATTTTACCTTTTGCTAGCACAAATTTCTTCCATCTTTTGGGCTCAGTCAGAAAGAATCAAAAACTCATGAATCTCTATTGCTCCAACTAACATTTTGATTTCATCATTTAATCCATCTTCAAAATGTACACACATGTCTTCTTCCGAAGGTACAACCTCACGAGCATATTCATACTCGACCATGGTTTTATTCCCTTGCTTTAGTTCGAGAAATTCTTTCTTCTTTCGCTCCAAATATCATTTGCTAATATACTTCTTACGAAACTCAGATTTAAAGAACTCCCAGTTGACTCTTTCCTTCAGTACCACTGACGTTAACGTGGACCACCACTAAAGTGCCTCTTCTTTTAACAATGACCCGTGCACCGTAAACAATCCTTTAGAGAACACATCATTTCATCGAACACCCTCTGAGTATGCTCTAATGAATACTCGACCTTGGTTGGATCATCACCCACATTACCACAAAATTCCACGGCACCATATTTTTTAACTTTATCGATAGTAATTCTCGGAACATTGTGTTGAGTCAAACTTTGAAGGTGGAGGGAACAAGTTTGTTGAGCTTTTGAATTTACCTTTAAGTATGCCTCATACATATCATGCATCATGCGGAGAAAAACATTCAGTGCCATATCTCTAGGCCTTTGTAATCGGGCTCATTTCGAGTATTACCTTTATCAGTAGCTGGAATAAAACTTTCTATCTCATCGGAATCTACTCGATTGGATTCAGATGACATCCTTATCTATATGAATATTTCAAAAAGAATAAAAAACCATCACACTATCATCGGTTAATAAGTGGCATGTATTTCTAGACTCTATACATGTTACGTTCAGTCTAAGAACCGACTAAATTATAGCTCTGATACCACTAAATGTAACACCCCTAACCTATTTCTGTCGTCTGATTAGGGTACAGAGCATTACCGTACTATTCGAAAACATTTAACCTTAATACATCTCAATATAATAATTAAATATTACTTAAGTAAATCACATTAAAATACAATCAAATATAAGCATTTTTCCCTAAATTAAACCTTCGAGGCTTTAAAAATAATTTAGAAGCAATTCGGGACTAATTTGAAACAAAATAGAAGACCTGGGAAAAAGTTAGAAAAATTGGAAAATAGAGGTCACACGGCCGTATCGCAGGACGTGTAACTCCTTGAGTTACCACACACGGCCGTGAGCAGACCGTCTGTTAGGCCATGTAACTTACTGAGTTGCCACACACGGCCGTGTAACTCACTAAGTTGCCATACACCACCGTGTACTAGGCCGTGTAACTCACTGACTTGAAACACTAAGAAAATTTCAAATGACACACGACCGTGTTGCCAGTCTGTATGTGTCACACGACCGTTTGACAGCCCATGTGATCCATAATTTGAACCTAAATTCAGGCCATTTCAAGTCAAATTCATACCTAAACCATTCATACCATTTGGGCATACATTCAAGGGATATAAACAACATTCAAACACACCTAAACATGCCATTTCAAACATCGTAATTTATCTAACCAATATGCCATTCAAAGGCACCACAATTGTATCAAACATTATTATAAAAACCACACATTTATAACTTATTTCCATCAAATAATCTAAACACCAACACAATCAAAATTCCAACTATTTCAAGTATTATATATATGCATCACTTATCATATTTACAAGTATAAACACCAAAACATTAAGCCTATCATACAAACATAAAAGTGACCATTTGTAACATCTAATTCCACCCCAAAATATAATAGTACTACAAGAATCTTATTATTACATGCCACTTTTAACCAACTTTAAAACAAGCACAAAATGACTACCAACGTATAGATGATAGTGTGTGAGCTTCCAAGTTGATCCAATCGATGCTACGATTCCAAGATTCCTACAAAATCAAATTAAACGAGTAAGTACAAAGAAGCTTATTAAGTTCGATAACTCAACTCATTTACTATCAATTACCAAATTTCCAAGGGACGTTAACATTTACTACACCGGCTAAAAGCCTGCTAGGCACTAAGCCTGATTAACACCGGCACTAAGCCTGCTAGGCACTAAGCCTAATTAACAACCCATTTGAATATACAATACAATTCAACATTTAAATAACAATAAAAATAGAACTAAAAGATTACATCATTAACAAGGAATTGAATATAACCATGCATTTACATAAAACGAACTTACAGAACTGGTTTGCAGTAATCGCAAAAGTACAAGAACTACTCCGCAATCTTTTCTTTTCCACGATCGTCAACACGCTCGTGATCTAAAACAATACTTTCATTCAATTAAGTAATTCTAGAATTCAATTTAATCCATAATTCATATTTATGAAAAATTACAAAATTACCTCTAACATTTTAACTTTTTACAATTTAGTCCTTAAGCTCATAACTTGAAATTTAACCATTTTAACCAAAATCCAATTTAACCAATGTTACAAGGGACCTTTAAACAGCCCATTATTACCAACATTTCACCAAAAAACCCATGGATTTATACTTTTAACAATTTAATCATTATCTCAAAATTCATAAAAAATCATTTAACAAAACATGTTTACTTAACAACCAAGATTACTAGTCTATCAAATAACTTCAAAACACATTCAAAAACATCCATGGTAAGTCCCTCAATCTTTAACAGTTTTGCAAATTAACCCCCAAGCTAGTTAGATTAAGCTAAAAAGAACTTAAAAATATAAAAATCATTAAAAACGAGGATTGAATACATACCATGCAAGGGAGAATAAATCTTGAACAAAACCCTACCTAAGCTTCCATGAAAAAATCTATTTTAAAGAAACAAAAATGAGAGATGATGATTTTAGCTTATTTGATTTTATGTTCATTTACTATTTTACCATTTTACCCTTATTACTAATCAAAATTTTCAATCAAACCTTGTCCATAACAATCCACTAACTCTTTAAATGGTATAATTACTATCTTAGTCCATTAGCTTTCCTTTCCATAGCAATTTGGCCCTTTTAACAAATAGAATTCAAATTTTACACTTTTTACGATTTAGTCCTTTTCACCTAATTAATTATTTACACTCCAAAATTTCTTAACAAAACCTTTGCAAGACCTTAATATAATCCTGTAGGCATTAAATAAATAATAAAATAATAATTCGCTCGTCAAAATTATGGTACTGAAAGAACTGTTTTTGACACAACTAAAAACAGGCTATTACATGGAAATTTCTAGAAATTACATAATTGAGATAGAAAAAACTAAAAAATTAAAGAAATCAAAAATTAAATTAAATTATAAATTAAATTAAATTTTTGTGAATAGAAATAATAAGCCTTAGCCCTAGACTCGGTGAGTATAGTCTCTAAATCAATCCTCGAAAATGAGTTTTATCCTCTAAACAATAAGCTAGTTATAGCGGCTAAGAACGTCCTAATCACCAATTCTTCCACTCTTAGTTGATTCTCATACGCCCTACAAACCAACCCTTACCGATTATCTAACCACGATACACTTGTTTGCGATTGAAAACTTCGGTAGCCTTGCGTTCTGAACAACACAACTTGGATTAACGGCCTCAACCATGCAAGATGTTTAAATCCAATCACTATCTCCCTTAATTTATTTATGAAAATACGAATACAGCATGGCTGACTCGTCTTTCCAACTGTACGCCAAAATGACTCCAACCCAATAGGCTTTTTGAATTGAAATCGAGTTAACTTTAAGGGATGAATTTGTTAATCCCGATATTCTGAAAAGATGGTGAATACCGATTTGAAGGATTTTTAGTGCGGATATGTGTCTCAAGATTCCTGATCGGAAAGAATACCGGCCTAAAGCTAATTTGAATTTAGTGAAGCACGAAATTAATTATGCTTTGGTTGGTTAAGGAAGTGGATTTGAATGAAAATGTTGATTGATGAAAGGGGAAGAACTTGGGAAACAATTAAGCCAAAAATTGAAATAGGAACAAAAGTTTGCAGAATGTCTGCACACTTTCACACAAAATAGGAAAGAAAAATAAATTGATTTCTGTTCAATTGCTAGGAAAATCAAGGTGTGTGTTTTTAAGTGTACCACATCATCTATTTATACATAAACCATATACTAATTTTAGGTTTGTTCCACCTACCACTAACTACATAAATTAATATCATATTTCTTTTCTATTTTTGGCTTTTGTAAGGTCAAAATCTGACAAACCCATCAAATGTCCAAAACTTACGATTCGGTCCATGTTTTATTATCCATGCTTCAATTTATTCCCTTCTTTAATTATCTTTGATTCAAAACACCCGAATTTCATCCCTATCAGTATTTAAACACAAAATTCACCAGTTAGTAGGAACTATTTCAAGAACAAGTCGAGTTAAGCACGAAAAATATGCAAACTGAACAAGTTATCAAATCCCCCTACTTAGCTCATGCTTGTCTTCAAGCATACTGTTCATTCCTACAGTCAAACCTTTTTATGCCAACTACGATGACAACCCAAGTACCCTACCCCGGTTACTCAATTCGACATGTCTCCAAACAGACTATTCTTTTTTCCTTTCTTTCTTTCTTTCTATTTTTCTTTTCATGGTAGCTAGGTTAGCAAAATATTTTCAAGTTTTCAGTTCATCACTCAAACCTTTTTACATGAGATGAGATGAGAACCCAAGCACCTCATCCCGATTATTAAATTCGGTCACTTTTCCAAAATCTTAACTCATAACTCGAGCCCCCTATTTATTTATTTATTATTTATTTATTCATTTACAAGAAAATACAATATTTTTACCAAGCAATTATAAACAGTCAATTTTCATGAAAAAAAATCTAATTACATATATTAACTTTAAAACACATATTGATAAAACTAGATATTTGAACACTGTAATTCAAAAGTCACCCAATTATCCAAATTGATTAGCAATGAAATTAGAGGCTTAATTTAAAACAAATTAATGAATAAAAATATATAAAAATGAACAAATGCAAAAGCAAAAACATGCAGCACAAGAAAATCAACCATGCATACTGACAAATTATCAAAATCTCCCCCCAATTTAACCGATGCTTGTCCTCAAGCATGTTTAATATGAATTTAAAGTTTAGTAACTCTAACAACAAGCAAAGAGAAAGGTTAAGAATACTCCCCATGTGTTTCTAACATTATTGTCAGTGTTGGGAGTAACGACTTTGCAAGATGTCGAGAATCATGAATACTTGGGTTTTCATTGTTTCAAGTCGAACTTCAATCTGACTTAAACATGTCTCTATAGATGAAGGAGGCTACTCCTCTTGTTCCCTAGAAGTGAAATTGGGGCATTGGCGAAAGAACCTATTAATGTGAGTAGTTTGTGTACCTAGAGGTACAAAATAAAACGTAGTAGGGGTGTCAGCAAGCAAACTTTATAATCCAAACAATAGTCATCTAGATTATCCATAATATATGCACATGTTAAGGACGGTAAATTGACTTCAGTGGGAAAAGGTTGAGAGGTTAAATTTGTAATATATGGGACATGTATTAGTAGTCGATTAGAACATAAAACAAACATAAAAAATTCACACAAACCAATATCCTAAATTAACTTTAAATCAAGAATGCATACACCACAAAAAGAACAATTTTGTTTTAGTTAAAATTTGATGAGCGTCAAAACCACCAAAAATAATTCCTACAATTAAAACAACTCTAAACAGTAGTAATGACTAGTAGGGTCGATTCTACAGGGATTGAATCTTATGATCAACTTTCGTGTTTTTCTTGTGAACAGAATTTCAGTCAAGCCGATCATCGTGGCAATAGCCGTGCCCACGACTCCAAACAGACCTACTAAAAATAAATTAAATAAATTAGGGGAGTTGGAAATTTCTAGAAATTAAATAATTGAGACAGCAAAAATAAGCAATTAAAGAAATCAGAAATAAAATAAAATTATAAATTAAATTCAAATTCTGTGAATAGAAATAATAAGCCTTAGACCTAAACTCGGTGAGTTCGGTCTCTAAATCAATCCTCGAAAATGAGTTTTCTCCTCAAAAAAATAAGCTGGTTATAGCGGCTAAGAACATTCTAACCATCAATTTCTCCTCTCGTGGTTGATTCCAGTACACTCTACAAACCAACCCTTTGTCGATTATTTAACCACAATACACGCGTTCGCGATTCAAGACTTGGGTAGCCTTGCGTTCTGAACAACCCAACTCGGATTAACGGCCTCAACTGCACAAGATGTTTAAATCTGATCACTATCTCCCTTAATTTGTTCGTGGAAATCTGAATACAGCACAACTGACTTGTCTTTCCAACTGTATGCCAAAACGACTCCAACTCAGCAGGCTTTTTGAATTGAAATCGAGTTAACTTTAAGGGATAAATTTTTCAATCCTGATATTTCAGAGAGATGGTGAATACCGATTTGAAGGATTTTTAGTGTAGATATGTTTTTCACGATTCCTGACCAGAGAGACTACCGGCCTAAAACTAATTTGAATTTAGTGAAGCATGAAATTAATCATGCTTTGGTTGGTTATGGAAGTGAATTTGAATGGAAATGTTGATAGATGAAATGGGAAGGATTTGGGAAACAATTAAGTCAACAATTGAAATGGGAACAAAAGTTGGCAGAATGCATGCACACTTTCACGCAAAATAAGAAAGAAAAATAAATTGATTTCTATTCAATTGCCAAACAAATCAAGGTGTGTTTTTTAAGTGTACCACTCCTATTTATACATAAACCATATGCTAATTTTAAGCTTGTTCCACCTACCACTAACTACATAAACTAATATCATATTTCATTTCTAATTTTGGCTTTATAAAGTCAAAATCTGACCATCCCCTCAAATGTTCCAAATTTATAATTCGGTCCCTATTTTATTTCTAATGCTTCAATTTAATCCCTTCTTTGCTTGTCTCTGATTTAAAGCACCCGAATTTTGTCCCTTTCAATATTTAAACACAAAATTCACCAATTAGCAAGAACTAATTCAAGAACAAGTCGAGTTAAGCACAAAAAAAATGCAAAATGAACAAGCTATCAAATCCCCCAACTTCGCTCATGCTTGTCCTCAAACATATTGTACCTTCCTACGTTGGAAATTATTCAGTAACTTATCGAAAATCATGCCTCTTTTCCCAAACCATGATCAACGCAAACAATTTCGGCGAAAAATGAATAAGTGCTCAAAATACCTAGTTTGATCAATTAGTGTCCATAAAATTTAAACATGTAAATCAAATCATTTCCCTAAAGTGAAACAAAATTTGCAATATATTACTTTCAATTAATCATGTAGTAAATTTGGGAAGTAGTCAAACATTTTTACGCGAACTAAGATGACAACCCAAGCACTCTACCCTGATTATTTAATTTGACATGTCTCCATATGGACTCTTCTTTTTCTTTTCTTTCTTTCTCTTTTATTTTTTCATGGCAGCTCAGTTAACAAAATGTTTGCAAGTTTTCGGTTCGTCACTCGAACATTTTTACTCGAGATGAGATGATAACTCGAGCACCTTATCTCTGTTACTAAATTTGATCACTTTTTTGAAATATTCACTTATAACAAAATCTCCCCCCAACTTAAATGATGCTTATCCGCAAGCATGTTTAATATGAATTTAAAGTTTAGTAACTCTAACAACAAGCAAAGAGAAAGGTTAAGATACACCCCATGTGTTTCTAATGTTATTGTCAGCGTTGGAAGTAACGATTTTGCAAGATGTCGAGAATCATGGAGACTTGGGTTTCCATTGTTTCAGGTTGAGCTTCGATCCAAATTAAACGTGTCTCTACAGATGAAGGAGGCTACTCCTCTTATTCCCTAGAAGTGAAATTGGGGCGTTGGCAAAAGACCCTATTACTACACGCAGTTCGTGGACCTAGAGGAACAAAATAAAACGCAGAAAGGGTGCCGACAAGCAAACCCATAGAATCCAAACAATACTCATCTAGATTATCCATAGTATGTGCACATTTAAAGACGATAAATTGACTTCAAAGGGAAAAAGTTGAGAGGTTAAATTTGTAATATATGGACCAAGTATTAGTGGTAAATTAGAACGTAAAATAGCATGAAAATTTTGCGCAAACCAATATCCTAAATTAATTTTAAATCTATAATGCATACACCACAAAAAGAACAATTTTGTTTTAGTTAAAATAGATGACGAATCATTTTGACCTAAAAAACTAAAAGCTAAAAACTGATGAATGTATCTCAAAGCGGGTTCATGCACCAACAAGTCCTTAGAGGTTTTGGGATTATAAAGTTGATTTCCTGAATGAGTTAAATCATAATAAACATCATTAGCATCAAAATTAATTGGAATGTCTAACAAAGTAGTATGGTAGGAATCGGTTTGTATGTCATCAGGGTCAACGAAACCCATGGTGATGTTAAAATTAGAAACTGACTTCCTAAAGTTTTTACCAAGTAATCAAAAATAGACAACGTCTTGAGTTTCAATAGTTTTTAATGCATTAATATTGAAGCTAAATTTTGTGTAGAACTCATAAACTAATTCATAATATGCAGTACATGAAATGTTTGCAAATGAACTCCAACCAATAGCATCAAAATAGTTTAACACCGCATCACGTAAATTTAACATATCAAGAGTGAAAAGATCAATTTTCTTACAGACCGGGAGTGGGCGTTGTCAAATGTTGTTGTATCTTGCGCAATACTTCGGGGACAAAAAGTTCAGAGACCCTCATAATCGTCCTTTAGTGGGAACAATGTATGTACAACCTCACCTATTACGTTGACTGTCTTGTAAGGGTCAAACATTTTCGTCAGGCGAGCTGGGTGGTGGACTCAAATTTCTAGTAGCATCATAACTGCTGTGTGAAGGCATCGCTGGCTCATGTATGGGTGGTCGATGGGATCGAATGGTAGATGACCGTGTTCGACATTGAGAAACATTCTTGTTTCTAATCGAATGACCTCCGCCATGGTTGTTAAAAGTCTCGACCTCATCCGAGTAACCTGCATAGTATGTTAGTAAAGGTAAAACAAGTTGGCGATGATTCCTAGTAAATGCGGCCACTCGTCTTGTTGACGGTGGAGATGGTTCCAAGTCGTCATCATCTAAATCGACGACTTGAGGCGCTGAAAATTGGTTTTGTCTGCAATTAAGTGAAGTCGAAATCCTGTTGGTTGTTTGGTTCCTAGTTTGAACCATGGTTTGTGTATCAGCTTGAGGAACAAATGGCTTTGTTTACTATTGCTCACAGTGGTTGATGACAACGGGTGATGGCGGTGGTAGATGGCATTGGTGACATGGGTTTAGTCGATTTTTAATTGGTGGTGGCGGGGGTGTCAGACGACATTGGTTAAGGAGGTTAGAGTAGGGGTAGGTGGTTATGGTAGAAAAAAGAAGAAAATGAAATATAAGGGGTAAATAATGACGTTTGGGGAAGGAGAGTAGAGCTAATCGGCGAAGAAAGGAATGGCAAGACCACGACGACTTTACGAGGTCCAAGAAGATTAGGTAACCCGTGAATTTTACGAGTTGGTTTATAATAATTCATGAAGGAAATTATCATATTTTCGCATGTCAATTAGATGTGAAATCTAAAAATTGACTTTTTTTTTATAGTTGCACAAGAGGTTTTCTTTTTTGTTAGAAGCCCTTTGTTATTTCTTATTTTATGGAATTGCTTAATTGTCTAGTAACAAGTAAAAGTATTCGACAGTATTAGATATAGATAGAAAAAAAGGTGACCTGGGTTCGTTCCTCAGCAACGGTGCCAAATTTTGATAGGCATCGAAACCACCAAAAATAATTCTTACAATTAAATTAACTCTAAAAAGTAGTAAAGAGTAGTAAGGTCAAGTCTACAAGGATTGAATTTTATGATCAACTTTTGTGTTTTTCTTATGAACAGAATTTTGATCGAGCTGATAATCGTGGTAATAGTCGTGCCCACAACTCCAAACGAGCCTACTGAAAAATAAATTATATAAAGTAGGGGAGTTGAAATTTTCTAAAAATTAAATAATTGAGATAGTAAAAATAATAAATTAAAGAAATTAGAAATTAAATTAAATTATAAATTAAATTCAAATTCTGTGAACATAAATAATAAACCTTAGCCCTAGATTCGGTGAGTCTGGTCTCTGAATTGATCCTCGAAAATGAGTTTTCTCCTCCAAACAATAAGCTGGTTATAGCGGCTAAGAACGTCCTAACCACCAACTCTTCTTCTCGTAATTGATTCCTGTACGCCCTAGAAATCAACCCTTACCAATTATCTAACCACGATACAGGCGTTCGCGATTCAAGACTTGGGTAGCCTTGTGTTATGAACAACCCAAATCGGATTAACAGCCTCAACCGCGTAGGACGTTTAAATCTGATCACTATCTCCCTTAATTTGTTTGCGAAAATTTGAATACAGAATAATCAACTCGTCTTTCCAACTGTACGCCAAAACAACTCTAACCCAACATACTTTTTGAATAGAAATCGAGTTAACTTTAAGGATGAATTTTTCAATCCCAATATTCTGGAGAAATTGTGAAAATCGGTTTGAAGGATTTCTAGTGTGGATATGTTTCTCACGATTCCTAACTGAAAAGAATATCAGCCAAAGCTAATCTGAATTTAATGAAGCATGAAACTAATCATGCTTTGGTTGGTTATGCAAGTGAATTTGAACGGAAATGTTGATAGATGAAAGGGGAAGGACTTGGGAAACAATTAAGTCAAAAATTGAAAGGGGAACAAAAGTTGGTAGAATGCGTGCAAACTTTCACGCAAAATAAGAATAATAAATTGATTTCTATTGAATTACCAGGCAAATCAAGGTGTGGTTTTTTCAATTGTATCACACCATCTATTTATACATAAGCCATACGATAATTTTAGGCTTGTTCCACCTACCACTAACTACATAAATTAATATCATATTTCTTTTTTAATTTTGGGTTTTACAAGGTCAAAATCTAACCAGCCCCTTAAATGTCCCAAATTTATGATTTGGTCCCTATTCTATTTCCCATGCATCAATTTAATCCCTTTTTTGTTTTTCTTTGATTTAAAGCACCCTAATTTCATCCCTGTCAATATTTAAACACAAAATTCACCAATTAGTAGGAACTATTTCAAGAACAAGTCGAATTAATCACGAAAAATATGCAAAATGAACAAGCTATCAATCTACTTCTATTATAACATAATATTTATAACACTCCCTGTAACATCCCAAAAATCGAGTTAGAAGTAATTGGGTTAACGAAACCAAGAGTGGTTATGTCTTGATTTTGGGTTAGGATTTTGAAAATTTTGCAAAGCAAATTGATTTGGTTTAGTGGTTAAGTGCTTTAGATGTGTGCCTGAGGTCCTGTGTTCTAATCCCTTCTTTGGAATTTTTGTTATTTTTTTTTTGTTTTAACCCCTATCCCTAATCGTTTGACATAAATAATATCTTTGATCAACTAATGTCAACGATTAGTCTAGTGGTTCAATGGTTAAGATTCTGTATACCCTTTGGTTGTGTGTTCGAATCCCTGTGTAAGTAAGTAATAAGGAAATATTTTGCATCCTTTTTGAAATAAGTGAGTTTTATTTTAAATTAGTAAATTAAATTTGCGTTTCCACGTTCCTTTCCTTTTTTTCCAAAACTTGTTTCTTCTTCAGTTCTAGAATTCTTAAGTTCTCTATTTTTTCTTTTTAGTTTTTCTTCTTTTGCTCTCGTGACTCAATTCTTAACACGAGTGTCATGAATTTGTTACTCGTTAACCTCTTAACATTCTATTTCGATCAGGTAAGAGTATAGGTCTTCTTATCATTAATTTGAGAATCTCTTTTCAGTTGGTTACTGAGTTTGAATCGTAAAGATTGGATTTTGTTTTCAATATTAGTTTAATTGGTTGGTATAATTCTAGGAGAAGACCTAACAATGATTGACGCTCCTTCAGGCTCTTAATTGTTAATAGTTGCTCGGTTGTTAGTAAGTAAATAGTTTAATTTGGGGTTTTGTGTCGAAGTTCTTTGACGTAGTCTTGGGTTTGAATGTTAATTAGCATTTTTAGTTTGATTATTTTATCTGAATAGTCAATTGATTGTCATTTTTAGGTTCCAGAATCATTTATGTTGCTTTTATGTCGAATCTATATCAGGTGTGTAACAAAAACTTGAGTTATCTACGATCTGCAAAAGCCAGAATTGAGGTTGTCGATGCCACATGGCCGTGTGGTATGTCGTGTAACTCACTATTTTGGAATTAAGTTCACACAGGCCAAAGACACGGACGTGTGTCTAAGCTATGTGAGAGAATTTTTGGGTCCTGAGCCACATGAGCGTGTGCTTGGCCATGTGCTAAATCGTGTAACTCACTATTTTGACTCACACAGCCATGTGTTAGGTTATGTGATAGACCATGTGGCCAGTGATACGAACTACACGTGCGTGTACCAAGCTGTGTGGGCCACACGAGCCAGTCATGTAGGCCATGTGAATCCTCATAGACGTGTGGGCCAAAAATAAAAAATTTTCCCTAAGATTGTAAACGTCGTTCAAATCGAAAGCAAGCCTTCCGTGGGGTTTGTATGATCTAAAACAGGGTATAAAACTTAATTTTTGATGATCTATTAATGAATAATTCGTTATCTGTACGTATGTCTGATATGATATAAGCTAAGTAAGTATGATCTGTTAGCATATAGTGTGTTTTTGTTTGGTATGTGTTTAAAGTATGTGATTTATTCATGTATGATTTGTGCTCTGTTAATTTTGATGAGTCGTTTTTGTGTTACCTTACTGGTTGTGAACGTGTCATATTTGAATAAGTTTTTGTGTTTGATATTGATTGTTATAGGTAACCGTGCATGTGACTTCATGGCAAATCGGTTATGATTCATTAAAAATTGATCAATATGTTTTGCAAATTGTAGATTTCCATGCCTTCTGTTTCTGTTATTGTACGACAACATGTCCTGCATGCTTATTATTCTGATTCTAAATATGCATACCATGACACATTGCATGGGGTTGAAGATGATGTGAAAGGAGGAAGTTTCTGGCAGTTCAATGATTTGCATTATCTGATGGTTTATCCATAATTTTGTCTGGTACCTTGTCTGCAATTATAGTGGCTTGACCACATATATATGATCTGGCAGCTTTAACTACAATTTTGGTGGCACTGTCCACAATTATATGTTGGTGTGATTTGGTTAGATAAGTTATAAGGAACTCTATTTTGGCGTGTAGCGGAATTGGGTAGGATGTTTTCTGATAATTTGCATTCTGATTTTTTGAAAAACATCGTATTAGCATAATCATACATCCTCTGTTCTGTTATACGATTGTTATGAAAATCTCTGTGATACTCTGATTTGTTTCGCCCTAGTTATATGATCGATATGAAATTCTTTGTGTTACTCTAACTTGTATATTGTGTTTTGTTTGATCTCCATTTGAGTTTATTATACATTGAGTTTCATAGCTTTGGGTGTACATTGATAGATAATGTGTCTCGTTAAAATCTTACTAATATAAAAACCCTATGGCGAAAACATCGAAGTGAAGGAAAAAAAGTACATATATCTATGATACGCATAATATGTTGCCCCAGTAAAAACCTTACCAAGAAAATCCAATGGGACAAAACCTTGGTTAAGGTAAAAATAGCACAATTTGTATTTTCTCCCCCTCAAGACAATATCACATGATATCTTATATTTTACATATTCAATCTTAATACTAGCTTTTCAAAAGATCACTGAAATGGTGTTTGATAAACTTTTGTATCATTATTCTTCTGGAAATGATGAATGAGAAAGAATTTTGAGAAAATATATTCTGATCTTTTCAGGAGTTCCAACAATAATCATAGTAAACTTTGATTATGATCCTCTTATAATAATACATATAGGTATTTTAGATCAATTTATAATCTTCCTTCAACTACTATTCACTAAGTCGAATTTACCACATATGTCCAACTCAATTTAATAAATACTTACACAAATATATTTAACAAATTTCCAAAAAATTCTATATACTTCAAGAATTTTAAATCCTTTAAGAATTTTAATACAAACTTCCACTATACAGTGAATCATATAAAGGTTGTAACAACAATATTATACGCATATCAAATTTTCATGAACTACTAGACTAATAAGATGTCTAAAGGTTATTGCATCCACCACAAAAGAATATTATACTTTTCGTAATCAATACTAAGACTTAGTGAAAAACTTCATTTTCTTATTTTGTTTCTGCAAAACTACGCATTTGTACCATAATTGGTTTTATACCTTTAGATGTTTAGACTATTAGTATAGAAACTTCACGAATTTAATTCTACTTGAATTACGTCTTTCCATTTTGGTCAATCTATTCCATGTCTACATTTCTCAATAGATTTATTTAAGATCCTCATTATTTCAATAGTAATATTGCATGCAAAATCATTATCGACAACTTTTTATTTTCCATGATTCCATATTTTTCCGTATTGGCATAACTTATCGAGATCTATTTATTTTCACTATTTCCATCTTCAATTTCAAGTAGCTGAAGCTCTTCTAAAGTTTTAATAATTAGTTATGTCTTGGGTTCTGGGAGCACCCGCCTCCATTATATAATCACCTTAATTTATTATTTCTTTTACAATAATTTTTATCTTTGGAACCAATCGATCTACCATGATTTAGGTATGCATTATGCATTACATTCGTTTATTCTAATAGGTTGTTGGAAAAATCCAGTTTAATAAATGATTTTCTGTCACAGCGGAAAATTAAAAAAATTGAAAATTGAGTCAGTTTGTGATATTTATAGCAATAATTTTTTTCCAAAAAGTACTTGTGCTTTGTGCGAGACGAATTCTTGACAATCCTGGCTTTTAATCGGACGACTTTCTCCGCTATTCTCTTACCATGAATCGCTTCGAGTGTGGGCTCGAACAATCACGAATCAACACAACCAGAAAATGTTTCTTACTTTCAGTAGAAAAATAAATTTATCAATAGAATACGATAGAATTGTTATTCCCAAAAAATAAAATTTATATTTAGAAAATAAATTCTTACTATTTTTTTTACAGAATAACAATATCTCAAAGTTGTATATTTTTAGCCCTATGAGTACCATCTATTTATTGGGAGAGATAAGAGAATCCTGATTGAATTAGTAGAATTCAAATGATACTTATCTAATAGAAAAACTAGTCTCCTAGTTTAATTAGGAGAGAGGGGTAGCACACCGTAATTAAATATACTAGGATTGTCGCCCCTCATACATATTATGAGGGGTTTTGGGCCTCTCTTATATTGGGTCCAATTATATGTGCTTCATGAACTTTTAACCCAATACTTAATAATTTAATTCAACACAACACATGTTTTTCTATTTCCAAATAAATATTATTTACTAAATTAATTTTAATTAATTAATTTTCCAATTAAATAATTTTCTCAACCCGATTCTAATTCTATTAAAGTCATGAAAATTTTATCGTAAAAAAAATTTATGAGAAAATATATTTAATTCTCATATTCAACGGATTCACAATAACCAATTAATTCATTTCCATTTTCAAACAACAATTATTCAATTAAATAAAATTTTGAAAAACTTAAATTACTTCTCAGGTCATTTTCATACTTAGTGAGAAACCACATTCATTTCCAAATATAACCCATTTCTCTAACTTTATCATTTTTATCTATTTTTTTTCATTTGATTCTATATGGAATTTATTTCTAGTTTCATGTCTAACCTAATTTTTTAATTTACTAAAAAGACCTATAAAAGTGATATTTATAGTCTTTCCTAATTTAACCTACAAAAGACAAGTATGTCCTTACTTAAAATCTAATTTGAGGCTTGTTTGACAGCAAAATGCCTTTTAACAATTTTCCTCATCAGGGGTCGGTGTCGCGACACCCTCAACAATCGACTCAATGGGTGTTTTTGGGCTTTAGTATTACAACCATGGTTCCTTGGTGTTGTGACATAGTACTCAGATAGCCAACTTCTTTATCTTTAGAGTTTGTGGCTGGTGCTGGGAACCATTAGTCCAATGTTGCAACCATGAGTCCTTGTGTCAGGACATCAACTCTTTGGTGTTGCGACATTAGAAATAGTTCACTCAATCGTGTCATTTGATGAAGTCCAACTCCCTAGTCCATGGCAAAGGCATTGGTGTTGCAACATTGACTCCTCAATTTCGTGACCTCGACTCCAAGTTAAGCTCTTATTTTCATTTTTGCATCAACCAATTACCTAAAACAAGCTCAACTCAAATATTAAGTCCCTCATGATATATGCTTGACATTTTTATTCAGAAAAGTGTTAAAATGCGATAAAAACTAAAATTAAACATGAAATCCATAAAGTGAAGAAATATTAGAAAATACACTATAAAATACTCAATAATAAGCTCTTTATGTGTTTAAAGAGCCTAATTTGATGTATGTAAATACGACAGATCAGTGACCTAGAGGATAAGTAAGCCGAGTGGTTGGCCATCCAATGATTGGCTAAATGCTACAAGATGGGGAACCGTCCAGATGAGGAGTAGGCCAAGTAATATCAAGTGAAAAGTGAGTGAAGGGCCACCCATGGATCTCTCAAATGCCTTCTCGTGGTGCCACGTGTCTCTCAGGAGGGCCATTGTTAAACCCCTATATGGATGACAATTGGGGGAGTGATGCAAGCAACTTGGAAAATGATGGAATAGGCTGAGAATATGGTGTAACAAATTGGGAAAGAGGAGGGAAAGACTGGGAAAATGGTGTAGGAGGTCGAAATAATAATACTAAGGGCTGGAAGAGAGGGAAGAAAGGTTGAGTTGAAGCCAATGGTTTAGTGAGGGTTTAGCTTGAAAGAAGCTTAGGGGTAATGGGGTTAATAAGAGCTAGTAGAGCTGTTGAGCTAACTGGGTTAGTGAAGGTGACTAGATTTGCTGGGTTGAGAGAAGCATCAGTATGAGAAGTCCATGTTCACTACACCAATTATTGATACAAATGTCAACAAGGGAGGAGAGAAGAAGGTGGTGGTGCAAGATAGGCTGATTCACCTAAACAAGTGGAAAGCCGACAAAATGAGGTAAATAAGGAGGATGAGGTAGCAAAGGAGGTTGGACGCTGAGGAATGCTTAAGGTTGCTGAAAGGCTCGAAATATCTCTTTCTTATTAACTTGGAGGGTATTTAT
Source organism: Gossypium gossypioides (assembly GCA_013467495.1). Lineage (NCBI taxonomy): Eukaryota > Viridiplantae > Streptophyta > Magnoliopsida > Malvales > Malvaceae > Gossypium > Gossypium gossypioides. The sequence goes on along the minus strand of CM025148.1, from coordinate 5,822,108 downwards.
AGGAAAAGAGGTCTCATGCTCAATGAGATCACATCATCGACAAATATGGGACTTGATGAATGTACAATCGACCAGGTGGTAAGATCGTTGTACTTGGGTTGTCCTCATGCATGGTATTGTTTTAACATTTCTTGACTGAGGTTGCTCAAGTGATTAGTAACGACCAACCAAATGGTGCGCTATAGAATGCTGGACCATCCGAGTACCTCTTCAAGTGCGGAATAGCTGTGTTATGAGAGGAAGAAACATCCTTGAGCTTCTCTCGAAGGTCAGCTAGATAGGAGATAACAAATTGCCATTCGAACTCACAAGTAAAAAAATACTAGATAAATCATTTACTTTTTGTTAAAAATAGTTACATAGAGCTTAGAACTGCTCACGGGCAACGTCGCCTGAGATGCTGTTTCTGAAATGGATACATGTATCTAAAGTACATTAATGGCCAGAAATTTAGGCATTGGAGCCCTTTTTCTCCAACAAAAGAGAAACAATAATTAATGTAGACAAAATAAAGTCCACTCGGTGGACAAATTCACATGAAATGAAGCGAATAAGACAAAACAAAAGGACGCCCTCGGACATAACAGACCCAGGTTTCCTGTGAGTCTTTTACCAACGATTGATAAAACGTCAATTTCTATTGACAACAAAAGCACATGAT
>CM025148.1:5793814-5806974 GCA_013467495.1 Gossypium gossypioides | reverse complement strand
TTTTAATTAGAAAGAGATTTCAATTAATCAACCTAGAGTCAGTTGTTCTTGCTCTCGAAAGAGATATTAACATAATTTAGAGATTTCTATGGATCAAGACACAAGTGAATAAATCGTTTAATTCAGATTCAGAATAATAAGTGAAGTCTAGGTGGATTCTTTCCTAGGTATTGTCTTTCTCTTTGGTTATCTTCAAATATTTTCCTAATTCATTCTCTGTCGTGTTCTTAGTTAATTTAGATTAGTAAATTTAGATTAAAACAATCATCTCAATTCATTGGCTAAATAATAGAAAAATAGTAATTACTAGTACTTTTAGTCTTCATGGATACGATATAACCTACTCACCATAGCTATACTATTGTTCGATTGGTGCACTTGCCTTTGTCATAATTATAGTTAGTTTAGTGACCATCACCCATAATACCAGTCAGGTCCTATCATAGAATATAACCTTCTTCGTGAAACATGCTTCCTTGTATCTATTCCTTTACCACCTAAACAGCTAAATATGGAGTCCTTGTCGGAACGAAAACTTGCACCAAAGCTTGCACCAAAGCTTGTCCTTATTTGGGATAATTCTCGTGAATAACTCAAGTTATAAAGTGGGGAAAACAAAAATTTTTGATTAATGAATTCTTACTAGACTAGCATACAAAAAACATGATATAATGCCTAATGCAAATCAACTGCATTGTTTTACACACCTGCGCAGTGTCCTCATTGTAGAACTCTGTGAGGGGCATTGTTGAAGTGACATCGTCTCTTGAAGCTGAACGAGTGAAGAGTAGGCACTGTTAAGATTTGAAATGAGCTCCTCATGGCTGCCAGTTTCTACTATCTTCCAACTCTAACAAATATACATAAATAACACTTTTATCACCACGTTTTAAACAGTAATAATTACATCTTTCAAAACTTGATAAATACTAATATTCTATTTTCATACGTCATAATTCGAGACATTATATATTTATATAAATTTTATTATTCATTTTAATATAAATTGTGATAAATTTGTATTCTATAGACGTACGAATATCATTTCTAAAATTATAGGGTCTATTGTTACATTTTTTATTTTCATCGAAGAACAATTTTGATTTTCATTTAAAAAACAAAAGAAAATCAAAATTCTACCTATAATATATATTAATTTCAATATAGCCTAAATAAACCAATGTTTCAAGGGAAGCAACAATTAGAGGAATATTGACCCCAAAACCTACAATTATCAATTTCTTGTTTCATCAAAAATTTGAAGACTTACTATGTCCAAGTGACATTTTGGTCCCAATTGAGACCCTGGTGCTGAGATAATTTATCTCGCTGCACTAGTAACCTTAAAGATAAAAATCCAATCATACAAGTGCAAATAGAAATTTAAGAAAAAGAAATCCAGTGCAAATAGTTCGATCCTGGCAATTTGTTTACAAGAAATATGAGCCTGATAAATTATATTTAACAAACATACATAAAAGACAAAATCATTTCTATGTCTATTTTCAGTCCTATAGTGACTTTATTTAATATTTTTGACAGACATACATTAAAGATAACTTATATAATAAATCTGAACAAGAACAAGAAAAATGGGGGAGAAAATGCTATGTCAATACTCTATTGACTTTATTTAATTTATTTACTTTTATATTATTGTTGTTTATGAAAGGGAATCTAGACCATGACAAATGCACTCAAACAAATTGTTCTCTTTTTTTTACAATATACTATTCAATTGCACACAAACAAATTTCAATATAAAATTACAAATTAGGTACAATTGTTGTTGCTTACATGGCCACAAAATCTTTACAATAAGCCACTTTCTTTTTCAACCTGGAAAGCATGTCAAGAAAGAGTCAGTTTCTTATCATAAAGAAACCATTCAAAAACCCAAATAAAAGAACTCAATCTAGAAATTTCACAAAAACTTACCTATTCAACGTCTCGATTAGCCTTTTAAAGCATCGAAATTGTGCATTTGGTTCTTAAGTTCAAGGAAAGCTTTTGGCTTTTTAGAGTAGGGTTTTTTTATTTAGAGGTTTGAGTAAAATAAAAGGGTTTATTAGGGTTTGAAATTGAAGAAGGGTTCTTAGAGAAGGTGGTTTTTGACTAGCAAATGAGTTTTTTATTTAGCAGTCCAGAAACCAACTCAGATTATGATAAAGAAATCTCAATTTTTGATCCAAAAATTAGTCCAGCCAAGGCCTGTTTTCCAGGTCCATGCTTCGAATGTCGGTAATGAATGGGGCCTAAACAAGGAGGTGCTAGTTGTGATCGAGAGTCTTGAAGTGGTCGTGGTAGAATAGAAGAAGCCTGATGATGCGGGGAAATAGAAAGCTTGAAAAAAGCTTTGGTAGATTGGTTTTGTGGGACGGGTTGTGGCTTGAAAGCTAGTAGTGAAAGGATTTTGATTTTGAATATGAGATTTCAACTAAAAAAACAAAAAGGTTATTGCTAAATGGGATTTCGATAATGATTCAAATGGAAAACAAAATTTCTTCCAACATTTGTGATGATCAAAAAGGTTTCTTTTGGTGATTGTTTGCTTTTTTTCTCTTCTATCACGATTAAGTTAGGTTAGGGTTTCTTTTTTTTTCAACTCATTACAAAATTGTAAATAAAATTAATTAAATTAATTTAGTTATAATAACAAATAAAAAAGGCACATCAAGAAAAAATAATAATGATGTCATCAACAATACATGTGGCATCCGAGATGGCATTTTAGTTGGAAAAAATGAAAAAAAAAGTCAAACTTAACAGCCATATCATCTTGGCCATTAAAAATTAATGGTCAATGTCAATCAATGGGCCATTTTATTGATTTTTGATTGTTCAAGTGTCACAAGGCTAGATCTTTCGTCTCTCGATCCGTGTGGCCTTAGGCAATCCGTTCGTTCAAACTCGCCTAAGCCTGTCTTTACTCAAGTGAGGATTCCTTTAGAAGTCCTCCAAGGCACCAACTTGTATAGCGGAAATGATTTATGCCAAAAGAAGCTTACAAAGAACAACAGAAAGAGCGCACATAAGATGTTTGAGTAAATGCTCTCAATATTCTCTTATTCACTAAGAATAATGAAACAATGAATGGAGTGAGTACAAATGAGGGGGAGGCTCTCTATTTATAGTTGAGCTCCCCCAAAATCGACAGTCAAGATACATTTACATCGACGAACGAGATTAAAACTATATCCCTTGATTTTAGAGATTTACAAGATATGTCATATCAAATCTAATCTAATATTTACAAGATATGATTCTATCAATCTTTTAAGATTAGTTACCAAAATAGCCTAAGTTGTCAAATCTCCGTTATCGGGCCAACCAGGTTTCAATCTGACAGGCTTTTCTAACAGCTTACCGAATCGGGTCAGTTCTTGCGGGCCAAATGATCCCCATCTACACAATAGACCTCCATCGGATGCATTTGGTGCGATGGTCACAGGCTTTGAACTGTGGCCCGTGACACAAATAACCATTTGAGTGCAAAAAAAAATGCAGGGGATTAATTGTTTTTTTTTAATTCAAGGGCTTTTTTCACCCTTAAGCCGTAATTATTATATTAATTGCATTAATAAAATTTCTTACTTTCTCCTTTGTATGTATAATGTAATGGTAGATATTTTTTTTTATCAAAAGTGTAGTAGTTGTATACTAATAATTAAATTTATTTAAATTTTCAATTAACATTAATTTCGAGTTTAATTTTTAAATATTTATCAACATGTATATATAAAATGATCTCAAATTATAAAAGTACAAATCGTAATTGTCGTTACTCATCTAGAACCCTTACCTTTTCTTTCTCTCATGATCGACTTCGCCTTTAGCTTATTAATTTACAATGGTCGAATATATGCAAAGTTGAAGCTTTTCTTTCTTTTCCCTTTAGTGGCTACGGCTTGGTGGAGATAGATGATGAGATTTCGTCTTTCCTTCCACTTAATTTGCTATTTATATTCTGATTAAGATTAATTTAATTTTAATTATTCATAATTATAACTTTAATTAAACTTATCTTTATTCTTTAATCTTAATTATCTTATTTTAAATGGTCATCATCATCATAACCCACTAATTTTAAAAGAACAATAGTTTAATGATCATTTTGGTCCTTTAGAGAATCGCTATTTAGGCCCCTAAGTCTTTTCTAAATTAAAACTCAATAACGATTAGATTTTTACAATTTAGTTCCTAAGCTTTAATTAACTAATTTCTCGATTAAATTATTTAACTGAACTTTATTTTATTTTCATATTAATTCTATAAATATTTTTATTTTATATTTACAGACTCAATTTATGAAAATGAGGTTCCGAAGTCGCATTTCCCGACATCACTAGAAATCGAATTGTTAAATGTTAAGATAGCATTAATGGCAGTCTATATGGACCTTTTTCATTTACTCACAATAAATTCTATAATTTTCCGAAATCATTTCTTCTTCTTATTCTTCGAGAATATTTTTTTAATTAGCTTTTATTTTGGTTTTAATTTGATTTGAAATGTCTCAATGCTTCAGGACTACTCATAATCATTTTAGCCAACCAAGTTTTGGTTTGCCTGAGCAACCACTCTAACAATGATCCAAAATGCAACAAACCATCTCAGTGCGGAAACATTATAATCCTCAACTACCCTTTTAGGTAACGAGGTAGCCTAGATTATTGTGGAAAGCTAGGGTTTGAGTTAACTTGTGATGTTGATAATAACCCCATGATTACAATCAAGTCACAAACCTACCAAGTTCTTGCATTCAATATCTCCCTTCAATCTCTCACTGTTGCACCCATTAATATTTCCAACAATTTGGTGTCCCCAGTAACCTATTAACAGCTCTTTAAATCTAAGCCATTTCCACACAGCATGGAACACCAAAAACATAACTCTCTATCATAATTCTCCTGCAAATGCAATTCAGTTTAATCATCAATTCCATTTTAGCATGAACATGACTGATATTGTAGGCTATTATTTCGTTTCATCTAACTTTTACAACCTCTTAGGTGAAGCAAAAGATCCCTTGAGATCATATTGCACTAGTGTTGTTGTTCCAGCATTCGCTTCAATATTACAGGTTTTGGCAAAAAACCCAAGTTCAACTCACACATACCCATCATTACTGTTCAGAACCAACCCAATTTAATGTAGATGTGATGATGGCTTGACGGTGACTCGAATTTTTCACCTAAAGTTTAGGTCTGATTTGAGTCTAGATTGATTTATTTTTAGTTTCACTATTTACAATAAAAATAAAATTTAGTTTATATTAATATTTACTCTCCTTGTACAAGAATTCATGACAATAGTTTTCCTTCGTAATTAAACATTTGTTTAGTTAAACGAAATGTCTACATTTTACCATTACTCACCTCAATTGAGTCTTTTGTGAAAGATTTTCTTTACTTTTGTTGTTGTAGTATCATTAGATGGTTATAGTTCAAACTTTAAATTAACAATAGGCAGACACTATTCTAAACGTAATTGACAATAACTAACATTTAATCTAATTGGAAGCCTGAATAACAACTAACATAACTCGTCACTTTTTGAACTAGGCATAGGGGTTTTGGTTAGAGTTGTTATTTTTGTAGTCACGTTATGGTGGTAACTTTTAGGCGTAAGAAACAATTATTATCCAAAGGGATGTTAATAAAGAACTTACAATGTGCAAAAACCAAAGATTGAAAGACGATCGAGGCATTTATATTGCAATATGGTTTTGAACTTGCTCCAAAGTGATATTCTTATTTAGATATGAAAAGAATAACCAATTCATTCAAAGTCAAACTTGATCAAGGGGGATTCGACACAATATATAAAAGCAAGTTACCAGATGGATAACTTCTTGCAATAAAAGTCCAAAGTGAATCCAAGGGAGGAGTTGAGGAATTTGTTAATGAAGTAGCCAGCATTAGTCAAATCTTGCTTGTTAATTATAGTGGCATTCCTGGATTTTTGATTTGAGGGCTCAATAAGAGCTTTAGTCTATCAATTCATGTCTAATAGGTCATTGAAAGGTTCATTTTTTATTAGAAACCTATGGAGATATTCCATCACTTAAAGCTGAAAACAACGTTATATGAATTTACAGCTGGCATTGCTCAAAGATTGGATTACTTGCATCAAGGTTGTAGCACAAATATTGTAAGAACCAAATTTTCAATGGTGTCGGAACCCCATTTCTAACGAGTGAGTCTGTAAATTTTATTATTTAATATTTATGAGGATAGTATAAAGTTTAATTAAAATTTGGTCCACTAATTTTGTCATTTGGATAGTAAACTAAGGTACAAGGACTAAATTATAAAAATAGTAAAAATTAATCGCTTTATATATTTAATTAACCGGAGGACCAATCAAATATGCCAAACGGAGGTGGGTATTAGCTAGCATCCACCCATTTTTGTTAATTCTTACTAAAGTTAAGTAATTAAGATTATTTTACTTAATTAAGATTTATTAATATTAAACAAAGTATAAAAGATAACCTAAGTGAATTTTCATCATTTTTTTCCTTTCATTTCATTTTCATGCCATAAGTTAAAGGGAAAAAACCACTCTTTTGAAGTTTTGATTAGTCCTCAATTTGGTAAGCTCAATCAAGTCTTCTTCTTGTATTTTTCCCGAGAGCTTGTTTTAACTAGCCCATGTACCAATTTGTAAAATTTTTAAAGTTTTCAAAAGTTTCCATTATTGAATACTTGATGAAATTGGTGATAATTTGTTAGATTCTAAGCTTAGTTATGAGAAATGTCTAGTTTGTAAAGTTTAATTGTTAGTTTTTGAACATAGGGACTAAAGTACATAAATTTCAAACTTGATGTAATATTTATGTAAATATGGATAATAAAGGGTTGTAGAATGATGAAATTAAGATCAGTTTTGAAATCAAGGATCAAATTTGAAAGATATTGCAATTTCGACTTTAAGGACTAAATTGAATAAAATTTAAAACTTTAGAGAATATTCAAAAGATAAAATTGAATTGACATATGCATATAATAAGATGATATAAGGAATTTGAAATTGATAAATTGAAATGAATTATTGTATAGATCGAGAATTGATCTGAACCGGAGATAACCGGGGAAAAGACAAAATTACTGGTTAGTCTGGTGATTCAACTTTTTTACTGATTTAATCAAATAAGTTTATATGGTGTAGTTATATGTAATAGTGATGTAAATATGATGGAATTATGATTTTTTTTTTGTGTAAAGATAATTTTGAATTGGTTATGATTTGGTACAAAAATGTGATATGTGATATATGTGCCCGAGTGGATACGAAATGTTTTATGATGGGATGATATGTATATAATGACAGGATAGTCATTTAAATGTTACAAATACAGTACTAATTCCTACATGAACTTAGTAAATGATTAGGATACGATTAGCATGCCAATAGGGTTATTTGTATGCTTGTATGGGTTCAACACTTCAGTGCTCTCTGATTAGCACTTCGGTGCTCTCTATTTAGTATTATGGTGCTCTCTAGTGTGGTGTAGTTACTAGTGTATTCGAATCTATTTATTATAGTTCATCGGGCTAATTGATTAATGAAAAAGAAAAATGGCATTGAAATATTACGAGTTTGATGTTCAAATGGTTATATGATAATTAGATCATGCAAATGGTATTGAATTGTGGATTCTATGTTTATGGTGCTAAATTGAATAGCATATTAAATGTTAAACTATTATATGATTCAGTTATACGATGAACTCACCTTATTGTTGTGAAATGTTATGTCAGGCAAATTGTGTCAAGTTAATTAGTTTGATTCATTTAATTGTAAATCAAGGTAAGTTTATGTTTTAACACCTATAAACTTATTAAGCATTTGAAATGCTTACCTAGTTGTTTTCATTATTTCCTATAGATTGCCAGTTTGCGGAACGCGTCAGTTGGATCACATCGAAGTTCACACTATACTACTATTGACTCGGTAGACTTTTACTTGTTTTATTATCGGTTATGTGGCATGTACATAAGTGTTATATATATGAGTTTTCTTGGAAATGATAGTTTGGTTTGAATCTTGGTTAATGGTTGAATTTGAGAAAGTTAATGTTCATATTTATATGTGTGTACACTTGGTAATATTTTGAGCTATAAATGTGGTACATGAATGAAAAATTGCTTGATCAATTGATATGGTTTATGAGGGCAGGGAATAGCTTAAAAGCATGATAAAACAAGTTGAATTTGGTTCGGTTGGATTGAAAAGTTGTTGTCAAATTGTGGAATGGTTGCATTTGATAGTTTTTGCAAATGGTTAAGTACATGAATTGGAATGGTTTTGGTTAAATTTATGAAGGTATAAGTGTGCATTTAAGCACCAATTGAGTGTGTTGATATCTTGGCATGAAAGGAGTACCAAAATGTAAGTTTTTGACATTTTGACTTAGAGGTATTGATAAGTTTTTAACATTTTGACTTAGAGGTATTGATACCTTAAAAAGGGGTATTGGTACTTTAGTGGTTTTTCTTAAAATTTCAAAAATCAAACCTACAAATGGTATCAATACAGAGAGAAGGTATTGATACATTGCCAAAGGTATCAGTACTTTATGCTTGGTATCGATACCTTCGTTTTTAATTCAATTTTTCAACAACATCGAAGCTCAAAATGGTCTGAAATTTTAAAAATGTTTCAAAAATGTCCCTATTTGATCTTGGATTGACTTTAAAGCATTTGTATGCTCGTATAAGACCCGAGAAAGAATGTCCATGGTATTTAATATTGTATTGTTGTTGGTTGGATAAATGATGATTTTACTGTAAATTTTTCAGTAGTTGCTCCAGCAACGATTGTAGCAACCCCTAGTTCGGACCTAATCATCGGGTCGAGTGAGAGATGTTACATTTAATAGTATCAGAGCTATAGGTTTAGTTGATCCTCAAACTAAATCAAGCTCGGAGTTGAGTCTAGAAATATATGACACAATAACATGTGATAGTGTGGTGCTTTCTAATATGAATTCACTCTATTTTTTATAGAGATAAATTACATAGGTCGAATCAAATAGTGTCATATCTGATAAAGTAGAAAGTAATTTTCTACTTCTGACCAAGGAGTTGTTTATAGTGTGTCCGTTCCGTAAGGCCTAGAGAATGAGGCAAAAGATGTCTTCTTCCAATTGATGAACCAATGGTTCAAATAGTTATGGGAGCTACCCCTTCAGCTCCGTAATCCCAAATGTAACCTCTACCCCCGATTGCGCCTCCTGTGGCACCCTCTTGTCCTCAAAGCCCAAATCTAATAACGTTAATCGACCTCTGATCGAAAAAATTCGTAAATGTAGGGTAGAAGAATTCAAAAATAAGAAAGATAATGATCCAACAAAAGTTGAATATTGGCTAGAAAACACTCTAAGGGTTTTAGGATGAATTAATGTGTTCTCTAAAAGATTGTTTGAAATGTGTTGTGTCTCTGCTAAAAGAAAAAGCATATCAGTGGTGGATAACCCTTGACCATCAGTGACACCAAGAGACAAACTAAATTGAGACTTCTTTCAAACTAAATTTAAAAAGAAATATATTAGTCGATTATATCTTGAAAAGAAGAAATAAGATTATTTCAGTGACTATGCAAACTAATGTGATGAACCCTAAACCCTAAACCATTTTTAGGGATTTTTATTATTCTTCCAGAGCATGTATAGTGAACATGCATTAGACATTGAAAGATAGAATACAAAGATATAATTACCTTATTGATTTTTAACTTGTTGAATACTTCTTGCAGAATCTTATAATTTTAGATTATATCAGATTTGGTCTTTACATCAAATTCACCTACATTCTAGTTTAAAACAAGGAAATCATTTCTGTAACAACTCAAATTTTCGGTATAGTAAATAGTAATGATCTGAGACCCATTATAGTGAAATATTAAAGAAAATTCAAGTTCAATAAATGAAGTCTTATAGAATTGTTTTGATTTCTAGAAGAGGAAATTTGAGAAAATGATTGTGAAGATGAAACTTAGGTATAAAAGGACCAAATTATAAATTAGGAAAAGTTAAGGATGATAGTGTAATTTGATCAAATTGAATAATATAAGTTAAAAATGGTTGTGGAACATAAGGATGACTTGGATTGAGTATTAATTTGATGGAAATCACTTTTGGAACTATGTTGGAAAAATTAAGAAATACAAGGACCAATAATTCAAATTGCTCAAAAAAGAAAAAATGAGTGAAAAACATTAAAAAATTTGCATACGATTAGAATAGTAAGTAAGTGCAATGAAAGAGAATTTTTTGGATTGAATTCAATGAAAATGAAAGTATAAGGACTAAATTGTAAAACTTCCATTTTTATAAAAAAAAAGGTCCCAAATGCAAATTTATGCATGGATAAATTGATGATTATGGTTGATAAGTATAAATTATGTAAAATTTGAGGGATTAAGTGCCTTGAATGTACTAAAGATTAGTGATGAGACAATAAAGGGCTAAAGTGCAATTTTACCATATAAATGATATTTTGGTCATTTTATTTGGAGTATATATATGAAATATTATATTTGGAGATATTAAATTATTGGGAATAATTTTAGAACCATTAGATTGTATTTTAACATGATGATGAAATTTGGACTGACACATTTAGTAATTTTGACTCTCCCTCAAGTTCAGCAGCAACTAAAAAAGGGGGAGGAGAGCCTTTCCTCCCATGGCTTTTTTCTCATTTTTCTCTTCCAATTGAAACCCACCCAAAAACCAAAGTTTTCCTTTAATAAATCTTGCTAGAAAACAATAGTCAACTTGATTTACTTCCATATTATTCATTTGAGTTTAGGGTTTTAATAGGGTTAGTGAGATAAAGCTATGGCTAGAGAGAGAAAGCTCCAAACAAGGTAAGAAAATGAATTTCCGTCGTTTCTATTATTGATATTTGAATTTTAGTATAGGAAAAGTTATTAGAGGTTATAGTGATGATTGGAACATATATGTTTTTGTGTTGAGAAAGGGATGGGTGGGAAAGAAGGCTTTAAGCTATTGTTTCAATAGATTCAAATGTTGATAATGTTAGAAGAAGATTTTCTTCTAAATTTTTGCTATTGATGAGGTAAGTACCATATATTCTTCTAACTTTCCCTTCATAAAAATATTAGGAAAAAAATTCTCAAAATGGTGAAATAATGTACATAATGACTATGTATATTTAAAATGTGAATATGAGTAATTATATGAAATTTTGACATTAGGAAGAATATAATGAAATGTATGAAAATTGGCTTAGATGGTAAAGTAAGTTAGAGAAAGGTCATGTGAGATGATGCCATTCCATTATATAATAAAATGAAAATTGATTACTATAATAAGCTAAATTTGTAATCTAATTCAATGAAATAAAATACTCTTTAAAGAGGAAATGACTATGAAATGTGTAATATGTTTATATGTTTATATGAAAACTATGAGAACGCTAAGAGTCAGGGTACTTATATAAATGAGCTTATAAACTAAATTGAAGTGTAAATTGAAAAATTACTCAATGAACTTTTGTAAATGATATGTAGCATGATGTGAAATTGGAAATATGTGATGCTTAGTAGACGCTTGATGAGCTCCAATTGTATGAAATTGATATGTATTGCAAATCATTAAAATGAGATAAATATGTTGATATGAGAGATTTGGAAAGTAATATGTGTGCTTATATGAATTACTCTAGTAAGCTTGGTATAGTTAGGATACAATTGGCATGCCAGTAGAGATTGGTCTTCGTCTGAATAGAGATATGGTGCCATACGACATAGCACTTAGATGCACTCTTAGGCCCCTTTTTTTATGTATTTGTGTGGTGTTAAGGTTGGATGCACATTTAGTGCAATATCTGAGGAGTTTGGGTGGAGTTCTGAATATCCGAGTCAAGTCCTATTAGAGTTTACTAAGGGAAAATGAATCAATTTTTGGATAATAAGACATGTTAACAGGAAAAATGTGACATAAGAATAATATAAATGAAATGTGTTAAGGTAGGCTAATAAGAAATAAAATGTAAATTAAATAAAGTGTTTAAACTTGGATCGTGAAAAAGTAAAATGAAAGCCTAACTTTTATTAACCTAGTTATAAAATGAGATGAGAGACCTTATTATGATGTCTACTGGAGATTAATGACAAATTATTGAAAATGTGTATGATTGAATCAAAAAAGCGTAGTTATAACAAGACTAAGAGGATGCTTAATCTAAGAGAAAGAAAATGGCATAAGAGATAACCACCTTTATGGTACAATTCAAATGAATGAGATGAATAAATCTTAAATGGCTTGAGTATTAATGTGGTGTAAATAAGAATTTTAGCTTCCTTAACTTATGGTTAAAGTGAATTCTTGCATAAAATTTATAAAATACTCATGTTAATAATGGTTATGGTAAGCTAGGGCAATCATTGTTACTTGTTAGTTGTTTAAATGCGTAGGTGAAACCTATCCAAGAAGATTGAACTCGTGACTTTTGGCATTGTTGGAAAAAATCTAGTTTAAAAATGATTTTTTTTGCACAGCGAAATATTAATATTTGGAAAAATGTGGCATTGTTGGAAAAAATCTAGTTTAAAAATGATTTTTTTGCACAGCGAAAAATTAATATTTGGAAAAATGACCCAGTTTGTGATATTTATAGCAATAAACCTTAGACTGAATTCGTACTTGTGTTTTCGGATATGCGAATATATGTCATTCACGACTTTCAACCAAATGATCTTCTTCGCTATTCTCATACCACAAACTGTTTCAAATGTGAGCTTGAACAAATCGAATCAAATACAGAACCAGAAATATTTTATTTACTTTTAGTGGGAAAGTAAATCTCTCTTAAATAGAAACTGGTAGAATTGCAATTCTTAGAAAGTAGAATTTATTCCTAAAATAAATTTCCACTACTTTATGCTAGAATAGCAATGTTGAAAACTTTAGAGAAACTTGTGTTTTTCTCTTTTAGTTGGTGTGATTTGAAGCTTACCAGTGCCATCTTGTTATAATGAGAGTTGGTAGAATCCTGGTTGAAGTGTTAGAATACAAATAATATTATTTTGATAGAAAAAATCTCCAACTCCCTATTATTCAGGGAGAGGGGCGGCAACCCTAGATAGGAATATTAGGGTTTGTCGTCCCAGGTATTCCATATAAA
>CM025148.1:5756347-5779402 GCA_013467495.1 Gossypium gossypioides | reverse complement strand
TTTTCAACAAATTGACCCCAATAAGGCTTAAGCTCTTGACAAGTGGTCTTTTGAAGGGAACCAATAGCCAACTTAATATTTGGCCTACAAAGGTTTATCAAATAATTCATACCAATTTTAAAAATATTATAATAATAAATCAGACCAATTTCTTACTTGTTTATTATATTTTGCTTTATACACATTAGGTTGAAGTACCTTTGTCATTCTTATATACTATTGGACACCATGAAGGCACTGTTTGAGAATATTTTATTCGTTTTACATACAATTTGGAAATTACTGTGGTATATAAGGCCACATATGTAATACCCAAACTAAAGACTGCCTTTGATATTTTACTACTTTTGGTTTATAAATTTTATTTAATTATAATTGTATCCATTAAATTAAAAAAAAGTTAATTGTTGCTATTTGAGTTTTAGTTCGATTGGTATGGACATTGTTGCTTATGCAAGAGGACATGAGTTCGAGTGCGCTAAAGCACATTATTCTCCTATTTATGGGTTGGGGAGGAGCTATGGATAGTTCTAGACATTGTGTCAAATAAAGCAGATATGATCAGAACTTATAATGAAATTATTTAAAAAAAGATTTAATTGTTTAAATTATTAACATATCATAACTAATATCATAATTTCTTAAGTATCATGTAATTTCTTTTACGTATTACATTAATGAATAAAAATGCCTTTAAATATTCAATTAGATCAAAGTTCTTGTTATGATAAACTAAAAATGAGTAATTTTAATTTCATAAAATAAAATGAAAAAAAAAGTTTTGTCCAATTTAGTTTTTGAAAATTGAAGTTATGTTTTGTTAAGGGGAAAAAAAGTAGGAAGGAGTTTGGACAACATTTCAAACTGTGGTGTGTGGATAGTCGTAAGGAAGTCGATGTGTTGTTGGTCAAGTTTAGAGGTGCATGGGGAGATCGCTCCCTAAGGTTAGAGAAGGATATTAATCAGTGAGGGTAGCCCTCTCTAACTTGGGGTATTAGAATGTGTACAACGAAGGTCTCATTGTGGTCGGTCACTGGGGAAGCATAGTAGTCTTTTAGGTCAGCGGGGATCAAATGAGATGCACCATGTGAGGTCTTATGTGGGAGCTATTCAAGAGAGGACTCAACACCTGTCCTTGGCGATGTTGGTTAAAAGAGTTCCCTATGTCATACGCATGCATGTTCATAAGGTCTAGCCCTAGTGAAGTGTTGCTCTTGGTGAGGTTGAGGTGTTCAAGGTTGCTATATAGTAAGGTGATGAAAAGGTAGTGATGGAAAAGTCTACACGTGCTAGATATCTATTACAGTTGCCCCTTCTGCCCCAATCAAGTGGGAGTTATAAAGTGAGTTTTCATGGGACTATTTAACTTTTATGGTGAGTAAAGGTGATCATGCGACCAACGACGCTTAGTAAGAAGGTAGCATGTGTTTTGCACATGAAGATGTTGTGTTGATATTTTATTTGAATTTGAGAAGGGTGTCTCTTGATACTTCACCAAGTAATGGGAAGAACACGAATCTATTAAGAACTGAAAGTAGAAACGGTGCATCGTAATTGTGTGTCATATGACAAATATTGGTTGACCTTGGGAGTTATTGAGATTTTGAAACTTCACTCATATGCTTCATGTCTCTTTATAAAATAAGGCAAGTTAGAATTTTTTTAGATTTTTTGGCACATATCGATTTTGGATAAGAGAATATTTTAAGGGAATTTTGAAGGAATTTGCTCAAGGTTTTGGATAGATTTTGTTGTCGTTGTATATATTTTGGTAAGTTTTGGAATTTTGTTTTTGTTTTTTTATGTTTAGGACTTTTAAGGTTCTAAGTTTAGTAAACCATGGTTATGGGTAATAGTTAAAAGGGAAGGTGGAGGTGACATGTAAACTTTGGTGGTTGGAGGGAAAAAAGATCAGATAAAACTGTTGGGCTACCAAATATGAGTCGGTGTAGTGGAAAATACATATAGTGAACTCACACCATGAATCCATTTGCTAGATAACATATCATGAAAAAGAAGGTTCAAAATATACCTTCACTGATTTGAGTAGACAAAATTTTCTTTGGCAATAAGCTTTCTAATCAACAATCTCAACATAGTTCCAACCTTTTCATTTCAGCCTCTATTGTATCCACCAATTGAGAAGTGATTATAACGCATTCTTGAAATTTTTTAGAAGGTCATTCTAAATTCCTTTCTTGTGCTAGACAAAGAGTTTTGTGTAAGAATGAAAGAAGGGACAATACATTTTCCTTTTTATTTAAAAACCTTTTTGAATGACCATTAATTACATAAAGGATGCTAAGCGATTTTATTGAAACGTGATATCACACTTTCCATACACACGATATCGTGTTTTATTTTAAAATCCAACATAACCCCTTTTAACCAAAACTAATTAAATACCATATTTAGTAAATTATATTTGTGCAATTAAAATATGCTAAACATAGTTCACATTTTTTTGATTGAACCTTCTATAAATGTATGTCAAGCATGCACATATATTTTATCAAAATTTTAAAACTGTCAAATTAAATTAAATTAATTATATAAAAAATTCTTTAATTAATTTAACATGTGTGTCTAGTTAAACACTATTCCAACTTTGTTCGAATTCTAATTATTCCAATCATAGGGTACGATCTTGTATGATCATATAAAGTTGGAAATAAGATTGAAAGATTTCTAGTATTACTAAATGTGAATGACATCTACCAATGTATCAGTGCTACCCAAATTGTAAGAAGTATTGGTCCAACATAACATTTTTATGATAATATTATCGTGTAGTTCATACATTTTCCCATGGTATCTAGATTGAACACTTGTATAATAATCGCACTTGTATAATTCAGTCTTTTATTTCTTCAATCTTAAGTTAACTAAGATAAAAAAATGAGTCTGATATTTCATGTAAACTAATTTGAGCAAGGCCGATAATTTCTAATCTCAATTGATTAAAGGGTCTTAGATATCCCCATATGTAGGAGAAAGAGATCCTACCTTCATCATTCATATCTCGCTACAAAGTTTGTAGAATACCCAACAACTGCCTTTATATTAAGCATAATTGTCAAAAATACCCTCAACATTTATGGGTTTTGGGTTTGGGCCTTTAACTCTTTTGTTTACTGACACCCTCAATGTTATATTTTTTCAGAAATTAGCCTAAGTTTAACAGTAAATGTGAGTTGACCGTCAATCAAATTGCAGGCCAACAAAGTAACCTATGTAGCATGCCACATAAGTATGATGTCATAGATGACATAATCTATTTAACAAATTTTTTTTCATTTTGTTCCCATCTTCTTTCTTCTTCTCTCTTTCTCACTTCCCCTCTATTCTATGTTGAAAGAATCAATGTTGACTGTACCTTTTTCTTTCCTTTGGGCTTTAATTTTCATAATGTTTACCCCTACTGTTTTCTTTGTCTTCCTTAACATTACCATTGGTATTATCTTTTTCACTTCCACCTTCTTTACCAACAACTCTGGCACCGTTACTTCTGGGAATGTCGGTGACGACCCATCACTCCACGATGAAGACAAAATAAACGGCTCTAGACTCCTTCCATCCCTATCTGTTTTACAAAGGCTCTAATCCATCAACTTGTACTCTTACAGATCCTAACAACCCTTTACTTCCACCACCACCACAGCCGATATCCTAGATTTCGACACTGATTTCCATATTTCTTTTCAAGAACAAACCAGTGAAACTAAAACCATACCTAAACCAGTCCCAACCCACATCGATAGATCTCCTTCTGTTTTGCAAAAGCTTAAGTTTATAAGCCTCATTGGCTCACAAATAACTGTGAGTATTTCAAGTAGAATTGATATTTTATGGGGGAATTTAGATCCAGGTATCTTAGGATATTCATCTTTTTTTTTTATATTCCGTTAGTCATCTTGAAGAAAAATTACCAATTTTTTTTTGCATTGTTGTTATTAGTGATAGAAATGGATCCATCGGAGGGACTCAGAAGAGGGTTAGACGTGAACCGTCTAACGTTGGTGGTGGCAGCGAATGTAGCTAAGGAAAAGGCGATTGTGTCGTCTCCTAACAGTGCTATGCGGATGGATTTTGGGATTAGAAACAGAAGCAAAAGAGGTAATAAAGAGGTGGAGGTGGAAGCAGTTGAAACAAAAAGAACTAGTACAAGAACAAGGGATGATGATGACAATAAGTCAACTCAGAAGAAACTTAGGCTTTCTAAGGAACAATCTACCTTTCTTGAAGAAAGTTTCAAAGAAGACAGTACACTGAATCTTGTAAATCCAAACATAGAATCCAAATTTCCTTTGCTTGCCTCTTCGTTTTTGCTTTAAATTATTTATTTATTTTAAATATTTGATTCAGAAGCAAAAGCTTGCATTGGCTAAGCAATTAAATCTTTATCCTCACCAAATTGAAGTATGGTTTCAAAATAGAGGGGAAGAGAGAAAGAGAGAAGAAGAAAGATGGAAACAAAATGAAAAAACATAATTTTGTTACATAGATGATGTGATCTATGACATTATGCTTATGTGGAATGCCAGATAGGCTACTTTGTTGATCTGTAGTTTGATTGATGGTCAACTCACGTTTACCATTAAAATTGGGTTAATTTATAAAAAGATCATAACGTTGAGGTTGTTAATAAAAAAAAATTTAAGGGCTAAAACCTGAAAACCCATAAATGTTGAGGGTATTTTCGATAATTATGCCTTTATATTATAACATTTATATAAGTCGTTTGACTATCTCAAAGTATATAAATTCCGATGTTGGGATTATGATGGCCTTAAGTATAAGGATAATACACACCATTATCACTATGAAAATTAATATGACTATTACATACTAATCTAAGAAGCATTCTCATTTAAATTCTTTGTTAAAGGTAAATTCTCTGTTTAATTTATAAATTTGGTCATCGATGTAAGGATATCTTTAATGCCTTCAATAAATAAATTCTAGTTGCTGACTCAACGTCAAGCAACCAATCTCTCCTTACTTTTTCATTAACCAATGCGAAACTTGTTTGAGTTTACTTCCTTTACCAATAAATAACATTGTAATTCAACTTCCAGGATTTAACTTATTTGTAGCATTAAGAATGAGAGAGACTTAATTCTAACCAATAAACTCACCTTAATGGGGTTTCTTTAAGCTAGACCAGACATGCACACCACATAAATAATATACCCCGACATACATAATTATTCAGTTAGTCACAAGTATTAGAATGAATTAATGAATTACAGATTTAATTATTCTAATTGACAAGGCAATTGTTTTAAGTTATCAAATACTATTTGGGTTTTAACAAACCTGAATAATTGTAATTCAAACAAAAGATGCACATATACTAAAGAACAAATAAGGATTAAGAAAAAAATTTAAATCTCATAAATTTATAAAATCAAACTTTGAAAATCCATTGACTAGAAAAATGGAGATTAGCAAACCATAAAGTTGAAGAAAACAATAAAAAAAATAGGTAGCAATAATGTAAGAAAACAACCAAAAGTTCTTGACTCCTTCTCAAAAGATCATATTTATATTGTCTAAATAACCTATTTTATGTTAAAAGAGCTTTCTTGAAGTTGTAGATGAAATAAAAAACCAAAATATCCTAAAAATAAAAAAAAAGTGTAAGCAAAACATACAAAGGTAACAACGCTAGCACTCGGGCGTGCAAAACTAGGCATTAGGGTGTCAATTGTTCTATCTTTAAGGTGACGAGCTTGGCATAGGGGTGCCAACGGAAGGGCATGCGATCGCACATTGGGGCATCAAATTTGATGTTGGTGTTGGAAAATCAGTTTAGAAAACATTGTTTTAGGCACAAGAGAATTTTAATTTTTTCTTAAAACCTAGCCTTGTGATATTTATAGCAATAAAAATTTGATGAAAATTATACCTATCGAAAGACCTTCTCTGCTATCCTCGAACCTCGAATTGCTTTGAGAGAGCTTAAACAAAACAAACCAAGTGTAGAGAATGAAATAAGAGAGCCAATATTTGCTTTCATTTTTCTATGCGTGCAAAAACAATTAGGATAATATAAAAAATATATTAATGATAATGATGGTTTTGTTTTAAATCAATTTGTTCGAAAAATTAGAAGTAATTAAATGAAACCACTACACTAAGGACACTAGATCTCAACAGTCTCCCACTTTCCTTAGTGAAGTAGATGAGTCATATTTCACATTCTCATACTCTCTACATGTTTCCCAAAACTCCTAGCCACAAGAGTCTTGGTAAAAGATACGAAAGGTTGTTTTCTTATGCGACTTTTACTACATTCACTATCCCGTTTGTTACTATCTCCCTTATGATATGATATTTTCAATCAATGTGTTTTGCTCACTTGTTGTCTCTAGTTTCTTGTGTTAGATGTTTCAACATCGTTGTCACAATTCAATGTGATAGCTTTTTCCAGAACAAGAACAAATTCAAGATCTGTGATCTGCCATAATTTGTTGTGGCTAATTAGAGTCTTTTCGACACTTAACGCGCTTATTTTCTAGCTTTTTTACATGTTTATATTACGTTTTTGATTTCTAGTAGTTTATGTTTAATTTCCACAAAATAAGCGTTTTTAAGCAATTTTACCCATGTAATGACCTAATGGGCCAATACGGGCCTAAGGACGAACTAACGAGCTATTCGAGTGTGTAGGACACTAATTTCGGGCTCAAAATGTAAAGGACAACCACAGCATCGTGACACTAGGCTGTGGTGTTGTAACACCGGACTTCAAATTAAAAGAATTTAGACTCGAAAGGCAATATCGTGACATCGACCTTGTGGTGCTACAACATTCGATGATGAATTAGACTAATTTAATCAAAGGTGTTTTAGTATGTACAATAAACATTTATTAGTTTAAAGCTGTTAATTAACCTAATTAGGTCAAACATTTTTTACTATAAATAGGTGGGTTTAGCCTCACTTTGGGAGGCTTGGCCAAGTGAGCCACTTAGTTTAGTTTTAGGTCTTTTATTTCAATTTATTTCTTTGAGGTTTTAAATTGCAATCTGAATTGTCTTTGCGACTGTCAAAGGAAATTTGAATTTCGCGCACAAATCGAAATTGAAAAAAAAATTATTCTCTTATTTCCTTTTTCTATTTAATTTTCTGCTCTGTGTTGTAAGTATGAAATTAGGGATACTTGCATCTAGATCCATGGGTGGCTAGCATCCTTAGGGAGATTATCGAGCAGATGTAGGAATAATTAATGGAAAAATTAGGGTTTGAGTTCGAATTAGTTGGTTTAAATTATGTGCGATTAAGCCCTAAGATTAACAACCCTAGGAAGTAATTTAGGATGAATGAGATTGAGAGATAAGTTTACCGAGTAAATCATAATTTATCCTGGTCAAGAAAGTGAGGTCAAGAGATAAGTGTATATTAGACGATTAGTTAATTAGTTAGAGGTCAAGAGGTAATAACTAGTTAATTAATAACTAACTCGATAAAATACTTAGTTTTGCATAAAAGATCCGCTGAGATGATTATACTCATGAATACTATACCGTACCTTAGTAAACGGAAAGAAAAGGAATGTGAGAGAAGTGGATATAAGGTGGTGAGATAAGGGATATAATTGAGGTAGTATTTAGTTCAGTATAATGTGCCAAACTATTTTTGTGCTTAACCCGTTTTGTAGAGTTAGTTCTTTAACTCCAAACCAACCTAAGTCGCAGAACATTACAAGCCGAAAAGTCCTATGTGACCTCAGTGATACAACTCATGGATGAAAATTAAACTAAATATTGACATTTCTGATTACTTGTATTCTTTGAGCATAAATGTAAAATTTTGTGTACTTGTTTCAATTTAATACTATGCTTAACATTCATGAATTTTTTTTCTTTGTAACCTAGTGAACTAACGTGTTTGATATTGAAAACCAGAAGTCAATTATATATCATGTTACAGTTACGTGTTTATTCACATTATCTTGTTCATATTGTTCCAAGTCAATCTCATGTATTCAGCATGCTTAAGCATTGTTTAGTTATTTTTCTTCTCCTATTTTGTGTGTTTTTGTTTTATTGCTTAAGGACAAGCAACGACATAAGTGTGGGAGAGTTTGATTTGCCACAATTTGTTGTGGCAAATTATAGTCTTTTCGGCACTTAACGAGTTTGTTTTCTAGCTTTTTTTTTTCATGTTTTTATTACATTTTTTGTTTTTTTTGTAGTTTATGTTTAATTTTAACAAAATAAGCATTTTTATGTAATTTTTAGTCATGTGATGACCTAATGGGACAATACAGGCATGGAGATGAACTAACGAGCTACTCGAGTGTGCAAGAATTGATTTTGGGCTAAAAACGGTAAGGACGACGGCTATGTCGTAAAACCGGGCTATGGTGTCGTGACATCGAACTTTAAGGCAAAAAAATTTAGACTCGAAAGGCAGTATCACGACATTGGTTTTGTGGTGTCGCGACACCAGATGAGGAATTAGACTAACTTAAGCAAGGGTGTTTTGGTTTGCACAATAAACATTAATTAGTTTAAGGTTGTTAATTAACCTAATGAGGTTAAACATTTTTTGGCTATAAATAGGTGTGTTTAGCCTCACTTTGGGAGGCTTGGCCAAGTGATCCACTTAGTTTAGTTTTAGGGTTTTTATTTTTAGTTTTTCTTTTATTTCAATTTAGTCCTTTTTATGTTACAAACATAATTTTGTTCTTTGTTTAACTTGGATTCGATTTTGATCCAAGCCTTTAATTAAGTAGTTTTTATTTATTTCTTTATGGTTTTTAATTGCAATCAAAATTGTCTTTACGATTGTCAAAGGATTAACAATCCTTGGAAGTAATTTAGGATATGGGAGATTAATGAGCGGATGTGGGAATAATTAATGGAAGAATTAGGGTTTCAGTCCAAGTTAGTTGGTTTAAATTATTTGCGATTAAACCTTAGGATTAACAATCCTTGGAAGTAATTTAGGATAAACGAGATCGAGAGATAACTTTACCGTTCATAATTTATCCCGATCAAGAAAGTGAGGTCTAGAGATAAACGTGTATTGGTTGATTAGTTAATTAGTTAGAGGCCAATAGGTAATAACTGGAAAATTAATAACTAACTTGATAAAACCCGAGTTTTAAAGTTAATTAGGAACACTGAAGTGAGTTAATCTTTTGCCTAGGTTATTGGATTAATTTTGATTGTCAATTGATTGTCGTTAGTCATAGTTAATTTATGTTATTTTTCTTAATTACTTTTATTTTTGTTTTTAGTAATATCATTTTAGATTATTACTATTTTAACCTGTTAGTATAGAAAATTAATTTTAGCTTAATTCAACCTCCCTTGGGTACAATCCTCAGAATACTTCCTGAAGTGTTTCATTGTAACATTTTACTATATTACAATTTGACCCGTATACTTGCCGACACCGCTGCTTTATTATATATCTTTTTGCTACAGTGTTTCTGGTCTAGATGTTCGCACGTCTGGAGGCAGTCAATCTGCAAGAACTTTTGAAGCCATATTGCATTTTTGTTGCCTCAAAAGCTGTCACATATTTAGCATCCATAATGGAGTCAGTAATGCAACCCTATTTGACAGTTTTTCACACTATCTACCCGTTGCCTAGGACAAACACATAGTTTGATGTCAATTTCCTCGAATCCCAACATGTTTAGAAGTCAAAACCTGTATAATTTATAAGAAAAATTGCCACATATTCTGCCTCCATAGTAAAGTCAATAGTGCAACCTTGTTTGACACTTCTTCACAATATGTACTTGTTGCTCGAAAACAAACACAAATCCTAATGTTGATTTCTGCGAATTCTAACATGTTTGGAAGTTAGAACCTATATAACCGATAAGAGTTAGCTATCATCTGGAATATACAAGCATATGATATGTCGTTCTTCTTAAATACTTAATTATATGTTTGATTGCTTGCTAGTGTCTTGCATCGGGATTCACCTGATATCGACTCACCAATCCTACTACAAAACATATATTTGGGCATGTGCATAAAATTCCACACATGAGATTTCCTATTGCTGAATTGTAAGGAACATTTCTCATATGTCTTCTTTCTTATGTTGTCTTAGGATAATCCTCTAAAGAAAGATGAAAGCTCGATACAGAGGGTTGTGTTCCTATATTTGAATCGAGTGTAGAAAAGTGTTTCAATATCTTGTCTATGTATGAAGCTTGTAATAAAACTATCACTTTGTTGTTTCGAATACCCAAAACATAGTTTGTCTCAAGTTCTTCATGCTAAATTGTTATGTTAACAATAGTTTAATCAATGATAATGTCCCTACATCATTCCCAATGAGTAGAATGTCATCGACATATAGAATGAGAAAGACCATATTTCCATCCTTAATTAGTTTATAAACACAAGGTTTATCAATGTTTTTCCCAAATCCAAAATTTCTTATTGTTTGATCAAATCTTTGATTCTATGAGCGGAATGCTTACATAAGTCCATATATGGCCCTAAGTAGTTTGTAAGCTTTATGCTCGTTTCTTTTAGCTATATAACTAATGGGTCATACCATGTAGATGTTTTCTTCAAGATAGATGTTCAGAAACGATGTCTTGACATCCATTTGTCAGATCTCGTAACCAAGAGTCGTTGCAATGGACAATAATATACAAATTAACTTGAGCATGATCACCAAAAAAAAGGCTTCCTTGCAACCAATACCTTCTTTTTGAGTATAGTCTTTTACTACAACTCTGGCATTATAAGTTTCAACTTTTCCTTTTCAATTTTCTTCTTCTTGTAGATCCACTTATACCCTATGAGTTTTATCACTTTCGGTAAGTTTGCAAGTTCCCAAAGTAACTTAGGTTTTATAGAAACCATCTTAGCTTCCATATCTATTTCCTAGAGCTTGGGATCAACACACTGCATTGCTTCATCAAATGTGAGGGGCTCATCATCTTCTTATTCGTCAAATGATTTAGGCTTGGCTTCATACCGTGCCATAATTCCTATTGAGTTTTAGGTATAGCCTTAGTTGGTACATCATTCAAAATGTAGCATACCATTTGAAATGCATATTCCTAAAAGGATATCGACAACTGCAAATAACTTAACATTGATCAAACCATGTCTAACAAAAATCTATTCATTTTGTCCTCCATGCCATTGTGTTGTCGAGTTCCTGATGTGATTAATTGGGATAATATCTTATTCTTTATGTAGTATCCTAATAACTTATCCTATAAATATTCCCCACCTCAATTTAATCGAAGTGATTTTATAGGTAAACCTAATTATTTCTCCATTTCTACATGATACTCTTGAAATTTATTAAAATTTTGCTTTTGCGGTGCATTAGGTGTACATACCCATACCAGGAATAATCATCTATAAAGGATACATAATAATTATAACCACCTCACGCATTAACATTCATGGGGCCACTTACATCAGTGTGTAGAAGTTCTAAATGTTATATTGCCATCATACCATTTGCATTAAATGGTTGCTTGGTCATCTTACCTTCCAAGAAAGGTTCACATTATGGGAGATTGAATTCCCTAAGTGTACTTATGGTGTCATCTTTCACAAGCCTAGTGATCTTTTTTGGTTAATATGATCTAGCCTCAGATGCCAAATGTATGCCTCATTAGTGTGAGAAGTTTTAAGTTTCTTATTCGCAATTTTGGTTTCTAGTAGTGTGTACATATTTTTTTTTTGATAAAATAGAGGTTATTTAGCATCCATCCTTTACATATGAGTGAATGATTTTTAAAAATTTCAATACTATTATGAAAAGTTGTGGTCAGGCCAACTTTAAATAAACAAGGAACTGAAATTAAGCTTACCTTGAAACTTGGTACATAGAAAACTTCTTCTAAAATGATCTTCTTAAAACTATCAAAATAAATATGTACATCTCCCACTGCTTCAACTGCAACATTTGTCCCGTCCTTCATTTGTAATGAGAGACTTTTATCTCTAAATCCTTTATTTCCCTAAACCTTTGTAAAGAAACACAAACGTAGTTAGTGGCTCTAGAATAAATAAACCAGTGGTCTATTGAATCTTCCACTATGCAAGTTTCAAACACTAAGAGTTCCATATCGTTGCCCTTCGTGGCTAGATAGCCCTTTCAGTCTTTCTAGTTAACCTTGAAGTGCCCTTTCTTGGTGAAGAAGAAACATTTAGACTTTGACAAGATTTTTTGCTTCCTAGTTTTTTTCCTTTCCACTTTTTTGTATCCTAGAGGACTTAGCCTTGTTTCTCCTAGCTTGTTTTCCCTTCCCTTTAGAGGTAGAAGCAACTGCTAAGTTACCTTTTGCTTTATGGACAGGTTGACTACCATTTAACATCAAATCGTAGGACTAAATTTCCTTCATAAGTTGTCTAAGTGCCAACTTCTTATTCCTAAGGTTATAAGTGGCCCTAAAGCCAACAAAACCCTTTGACAAGCTTTTAAACACAATATTAATTTGTATGTTCAAGTCTAGTTTGACCCCATTACCCATGGCCTCGATAAAGTAGCTTATAAGAGTGAACATATGATCTTTGATTAGAGTGTCAGGTTTCTATTGGGCATTCATCAAAGTAGCTTATAAGAGTGATCATAGGATCTAGCCAAAGTAGCTTGGCCTCTAAACATGACCTCTAGTTTGTCAATCATCCATTTGGCAAAATCACAGCCCTCTTGTTTCTTTTGTAAGGTACTGGTCATACTTGTCTGTATATAGAAATTAGCTATCTCATCAGATTCTTACCAACGAGTTCTTGCCTTAGCTTGGGTAGTTGGAGGGAATTTAGAATCAAGGATTGACTTATGCTTCTCACAACTTAGGACATTTTTGAGATTTCTTTTCCAATCCTTACAGTTTTTTTCGTTCAGCTTATTCTTAGTAAGCATATTAATTATAGGAGTTGGAGTCATTTCGAACTGAAAAAATAAAAGTCCATCCATTAATTATTATTGTATTGAGGCAAATATTTAAAATAATTTTACAATATACGTAATGCATATAGAATGATGCATGCGTCTTACATTAAAACCCTGAAAAACTTTTGTAAGTTTGTTGCAATGATAATTCTCAAACCCATTAGATTAAGTCACTATGGGGTAATCTTAACCAACTAGTAAGAACATGAATTTCCATCCAATTAATATGTGAATCTAAACACATTATATCACACACATATTAATAATCGCTTCATGTTTTGACCATTATTCTAACTCAAGTAAAGCTTCGTAGGAAGTTACTTAACTAGACTAATCTTGAGTGTATAACCATCAACTTAAAAATCATCATAGATATGTATTCTTATATCAGTTATCAAGGGACAATCTCAATGAGTATCATATATGACTAGTTTTCCTTTGAAAGGAAATCTTCCTAGTAAAGTCCACATGATAATACTTATCATGGGGTACGGCCAGGGTAAAACTAGCTCGAAGTATTATCATGTCATCAGATAAACACCATTGATGGAGGTTGTATGTCTTGTTTAGGGACCTTCTCCCTCTTAATAACACCATTTTTAAAAAAAATGCAAGGTTTTTATTTCAATTTCAATAATGAATTATTAAATATGCAATGAGAAGTACAAGTGACATTCTTTTTCCTAAACTATATGACATGCTTATATTATATATGCATGGAGATATCTGTCAATTTAATTTCAAATAATCTCATATAACATGCAATAAATTTGCAAAAATTAAATTGACTTTGACCAACCAAAGATTTCTATGAATCCATCCTGAGAAAAAATAAAATAATTAAAATTACAATATTTTTTTCCAAAGTATTCTTTAGGTATTCTAGGTAAAAGTTAAATACCATGTGGGTTTTGCTAAAAGATCTCGAATCCTAAAATGAACCTATTCGTTAAAAATAATCCAAAACCCCAAAAATTCAAACAAGTCACCATTAGTGGGTTCCACCGTCATCGGGCCTCCATTGCCCATCAAAGCATTGCAAGTCAACCCCGACCATCATCGGGTAGCCATCGTTGCCCATTGTCGTAGGTGTTCATCACATTTGCACTATCTTAGTCGGTTTCGGATTCGACTGTATCATTGGTCCCTTCTCTATTTTGGGTTTCGTTAAAAATTGTAGGTTACAAAAATACCTAGTTTGTTTCCAACTCATATGAATTTTCCAATTTTACAAAAATAAAATTAAAATTCCTACGTGGAAATGATAGCTCGCAATCTGGTTACATGTTAAATGTTTGGTTCCTCAATTTTTGTTTCTAAACAATTTGTTGGTTTACATTAAGTCTCTTAAAGTTTGACTAAGGGTTAATTAGTTCAGAATCTAGACTCTATGAATGACGTTTGGTTACGCCATGCTTTATCCTAAGGCGAAGCCTCCAATGGTACCCTCTTCCCATGTGCATGACTCTAACCGCTTGCGACCCCCGAACTCGCAATTCCACCTGGCTTCATCCCTCCTCGAAGCCCTTGATCATACTCGCAAGTCCTGCAAACATAAATCAACTCCGTAAGTTTGAATGAACTTAGTGAGGTCCTTCGTTGCATCATATTTAATCCCTATCACACTAGGTTAAACAATGTAAAATAAACCAAACATAAATACTACCTATTCGCTCAACGTGAGCGTTCTACATAAAGACTCCAGCCGATCCTTCGAGCCAATCATCTCTCTAAAGACCTTCTCTAGTCAAACTCTCCATTCGACCAAAATCCACACACCTCGCCATATCCGCGAGTCCTATCTTTACTTATAGTATTTTCCTCTTTTAGACACATCGCATACAGGGTGTTCGATGACCTCTAACTTACTCACCTATATGTCTTCTTATATTGTCCCTCTATCCTAGCTTTCTTGCCTTCCACCTACGTATTCTTAAAACATACCTTCCTTGGCAGACTTTCCCGGTCGGACTAGTCCTTAGAGGACTCCCTCTTTCCATATCGTAGTCCCGAAAGACTCATTGACATTTCCATATCACGTTGACCTTTAACATATCTCGACCCTCTAGTGAACCCATAGTTTATTGTTCTAATGACTATGCAATTTTGTCATATCACTTACTCATATCCTTTCTACGAAATTATCCTTTCTGTGATGTATCCGCATTAGACATTCCTCAATAAGGTATAGTCTTGATAGACATTTTGTCCCTTGGAAAGAACCCTTATCTTGGGAGGATATCTCTCAATCTTCCTATGGGATACACTTCTCGCACACAACTTCATTGAGCCCTCTCTAGTGACTCTTCATTTCGGATCCTTGCTTGCGATCCTTGGATAATTTCTCCTCTTGTATTTCTATGATTAGGCCAACTCTTGTGTGACCTATCTTTTCACATCACTCATTGGAACTTTATCCATGCCTTGTTGGCTTTCATCATTGTTGGTGGATTCCTCATGACCCACTTTCCATACTTACATTTTCTCTTAACTCTTTTTCCACATGTGTAGTTTCTCATGCTAGGCGTACTGGCAGTATACTCCTCACTTGAGGTCTTGACGTACCTTTCGCATTTATTCCATGGCAGACTCTAGGGGTTGTCGTAGCTGGGCTATGGTCTTATACCCTTCTTCCTCATTCTCTGTGACCCATCAGACTTACCTCGTGTTTATTGTCCTGGCGGATTATCTCTGTTTTGTGTTTAATGTCCCAATGGACTATCTTTGTTTTGTGTTTACTGTCCTGGCGAACTATCTATCTATGGATGCCCTAGAGTCTTTCATCCATGGTCTGACACCTACCCGCCATCTTGACATATTATCTTATGATGCCATAGAGTTTTTCATCCATAGTCTTACTCATAATATTTAGATGTCATAGCGTCTTTCATCTATGGTCTTACACCGTGTACCTTATACCATTTACCTTGCTACCATGGTGTCTTTCATCCATGGTTTTACGCAATTACCATTATCGTGTATCATGCTGCTATGGCATCTTTCATTCATGGTCTTACGCTATGTATACCAAACTGCCGTAGCATCTTTTATCTATGGTTTTACATCATATATCGTCGTCACGGTGTTGCCCTGAAGGACCATTGAATACCGCCGTTACGGTAAATACCAATCCATAATTTCTTTTCCCGAATCCTCCACTCATTACCTTGATGCTAAAATCCTCCTCCTAATCCATAATTACCAGCTTGTGGTTTCTTTCAATTTAATCCCTTGTTCGTTCCTAATTTTGGGTTATTAGAAATATGGGTGTTACATTCTTTAAAAAAGCTTTCAATGAGGAGAAGGGCTTCTATGATCATGGTATTGATGCCTACCTTGATAGGAATAATCTGTTAGGGTTTATGAGTTTTGCTAGGCCATATGTCAAGTATGTAGTTTTGTAGTTCTACGTTAATCTTTTAAAGTCTATTGCTAATCCAAAAAGTAATTATTTCCATAAGGCATTTGTTTGAAGATAATGGTATGACTTCAACCTAACGAGAATTATTGCATTATTTAACCATTATAGTCTATAGGATGCAAAATTGGGAGAATCATTTGATGAGATTGCCAATAGAATCACAAATGGAGGTTGAGCAACTTGGTCTAAAGGTGTGGAACTCTAAGTTTCAGAACCAGAATCAACCTATGTTGCTCTATTTTTCATTGTAACTTATAACTAGATTATTAATAGTAAATGCAATATAACTTCGAAGAGGTTGGTTGTACTATTAAGGAAAATTGTTGAAGTTGTTCAATTCAATCTTAGGGAGATCATATTCCAAGAGATTATCAAGCATGTAGAATTTAGGCATCCTAGACTTTGTTTACCTTCTCCTTCTTTAATATTTTAGATTTTGTTTAAACAAAATTCTAGAATTGTTAATGCCACAAAAAAATATGAGAAGATGCCTCAAGAGTTGAAATATTCACTCAAGTGGCATAACAGATACAAAACCTGTTAGCATTGCAAGCTCAAACCCAGCCTTTGAGCAAAGATTACTAGAGCACTTGAAGGTTGAGATAGTTGGGCAAGATAAGACTATCATTTAATTGAATGCTTTCTCAACAGCTAAAAACTTGTGTTGAAAGTCTGTAGTTTGATCTCCTTTCCAGGAAACAATGTAACACTTTGGTAAGTCTTTTGAGCAAAAGGGGAGAGTGATTGTGTTGGTTCTAATCGTAGATGATATTGTTCTACTAATTTATCATAGTGTATTTTGACTCTAACAGTTAAGCTTTTTATTTTTTGAACTATTGAACATTTATTTTGACTGGACTTATGATTTAGTTTTTATGTTTTGGGATTATTTGTATAAACCCCTATCCTTTTTAACTTGCTATGATATAATTCCAGTGTTTTGATTATGAATGCATTCTTATCTCAAATCATTAATGGTTGAAGTGATTGATTATGTTATTAGTTAAGTTTAATTGATTAAAGGGGAGATGTTCAATAGGAGCATATATTAATTTATTTGTTGTATTTATTTTCATGTATTGGTTTTGTTCATTAACTACCAAAGGGGGAGAATGGTTGAGGCAATTATGTAAGCATTGGCAATAGTAGTTACAACTACACCTAGCACTTCACATACCACATAACTACACTTAGAACAAAATAGTTTGGCCTAGATCTTTTCTTGATATCTTAGAGTTATGTTGGTTCATCGATAGAAGATTGACCGAAATGAGAAAACAAATCCTGAAGATATGATCGAATCTATTCAAGAAATTGAATCCCCCTTTTTTAAGGAGATTGGATCAGATGACTCAAAACATATCTTTAAGATCCTAGACTTTATGAAGATAATAGTAAAATTATTGTTTCTTTAGTGGGAGACTGATGGTAATTGATCTAGTATGTTAGCAATTCGAAAAAACATATATTAAAATGACTTGTATAGGTTTTGTACTAAGATATTTTAGCATGCACTTAATTTTTTATTTAAGAATTCATTATTGTACATGCATTTTACAAGTAAAACAAGTGAGTCACTTAGTTTTATAGTCTAAGTTTTCAAGGGAAAATGTAGCAGAGAGTGCACTAGATCTTAAGTAAAAAAGTGAGGTTGTTATATCGATGTGTGATAGAAATTATGCCACTGTTTGTACGAGGCTAAATATAGTGGATTATCTCTCTGAGTAAGACCTCGTAGATGTAGGGAAACTGGATTGCATAAGCAATTGCATTGTCTTCATTATTGTTCTTTTGTAGTTTCACTCACAGTTGTAACTACTCCCTTATTCTTGCAACTATCAACAATGTTCTTTCAATTGCATTAGTTTATATGATATTTTTTATATGTTTTATTTTTTTTTTCAAAATTTGACTTTAGAATCAAAATTTATATCTTAGCTTCTATTTTTCACAATATGCCTAAATTTCAAGATAGAGAAAATAAATTTGAGACCATAATATATTTGAAAGCTCTCTTAAAGAAAAATATGAGAAAAAAACAAGACTTTTTAGTATCATAAACTTCATTTGATAATTTACTTATTTAAGACTTCAAACTAATCATTTTTGAAAAAACCTAACTTTTTATAATTGAACATTTTATAGAATTTTTAATATTTTTATATTTTATGATAATTTTGAATTTTTTAAAATTGTTTTGATTTTTTTAAAGTTTTTCAGGAGGCAAATTTGCTTATTTTCAATGTAACACCTTATACCCGGCCTAGTTGCCAAGCCTGAATACGGGATGCCATGCCACCGTCTCATGTCATATACAACAAGTAAAAGTTCATTTTAAATGAAATGTCTTCCATTTTAGTGTTCATATAGGTTTTAAGTCAATTATACTTGTTATTTATCAATGTTATATGCTAATCATACACCAAATAGTCTTATAATAATAATTAAACATGCATAAGGTTCATTTAACAAAATCTCAAAGCTGTCACGTAGGTATCGATATGGACACTAGGATATCGATACCACCTGAAAAAACAATACCAAACTTGCATTATGTTTCTAAATTAAAAGCCAAAGTCTCGAAAATTATCGGTACCTTTCATGACATATTGATATTTTAACCTCAATTATCGATACTCGAGCAAAGGTATCGATACCAAATCTTTATTTTGACTCCCTGCACGTTTCAAAACAAAGAGGTATCAATTTTAAAACCTGAATATCGGTACCTCTGCTCCAGACCTCAAAAATGTAGCATACATAAGCAAATAATCTATTCCATTTTAGTTTCTAAACATCATGCATCAAATATTTAGTCAAATAATCATCTAACGGCTAAATCTGACAGTTCCAAACGTCAAAAATGTGTCTGAGCTATAAGCACCATGCCGTCATCAATGTTTATAAACCTAAGCATAATCATAACTCTTAAACCTTATAAACAAAAGCAATAACCAACAGAATGTCTAGAAAATAACATGTTCATAAACAAGTCTACCATATTGCCTTTTCCCCAAAACGTAAATAAATAAAGAACACATATAGAATAACACAAAACTAGCTTGGATCAGCTCTTGGAAACCACATCGTTCACACCGACACACAAGTAATTTGCAATGGTTTGAAAGGACTGGGTGAGCTTAACAAGCTTAGTGAATGCCTAGAATAACTACCATGCAAACAATTCATCAAGCATCAACGAAACAACCATATAGCACAACCTCAACAGTTCCAACACTAGTGTCATAATATACTTACTCGTGTATTATTTTCTAGTTCTTTTACATGGTAAACATATTCACTTTTAAGCATATATCATTTTACACAAATAATCACATAACGTTCAAGCATATATTCCAATACTAAAAAACATGTTTAAAGATAATTTGCATAATGGTCACATGTCATATAACCACATATCACATTACACACATACTCATAATTTAAGATAATTTGCAAAGCAACCACATACTCATTTAGCCATACGTTACATTACACATATATACATTTTAAGATTATTTGGTACTAGAGCTATGAAACATAAAAGTGAGTTCTATCATCACTTATCGGATACACTGATCTCCAACACACCAAACATAGACTCATAGAGTCAAACATGTCCCAAAAGTGAAGCATAGAGCTAACATTTTCATTATTTCCCCTTAAATATCCCATTGAATGGAGCTTAGCTCATATTCCTTTATCCCTCCAACATGTCCCAGGGCCTCAACGCCCAAAATCACTGTACATATAGGTGAGTACTCACAATCCTATGACATGCCAACTATATCCAATGATTTCAAGATCACAAGGCCAAAATATTCGAGAAAAACACAT
Organism: Gossypium gossypioides; assembly: GCA_013467495.1. Classification (NCBI taxonomy): domain Eukaryota; kingdom Viridiplantae; phylum Streptophyta; class Magnoliopsida; order Malvales; family Malvaceae; genus Gossypium; species Gossypium gossypioides. The sequence continues at coordinate 5,759,241 of CM025148.1, read as the reverse complement.
ATCACTTACCGATTACCCGTGCACTATCACTGCATATTTGCATTTTTAGCAAAACAATGTAGCTAGCATTTAACATATACATAACATGTACATAGTTTCACTTTCACAAAAGTTATCATATCTACATATCACAGGCTATAGCATCTCATCCCAATTCACATATTCACATTCACATAAGTACATAATTTACAAGATAAACATAGGTATGAGAAAGCTTACACTCATAATTTAGAGTTGGTGTTTAGGCTACTACTAAATTCCCAAATAATGCATTGAATCATGTCCATAAACAATTATCCCAAACACTTACCAATTATGCTTTCATCAAAAAGCTAAAAGCTCAAACTAGCTTTTGCTTGCCTTTATCTTTACTCGAAGAAGGTTCTATTGAATCTGGAACTTCAACACAACAATTCACACAACAATGTATTCAATAATCAACTAAGAACTCAGATCAAACAATCCAAAACACAAGTATCTCGATCTATACTCAATATTTTTGCCTAAAACGAGTTTCATTCATCTAATTATTTATTTATGACTAATTCTCAACTCTTAAACTACAATAAAATACTCAATTCATAGTATCGACTTTTTCGACAGTTTTATGGCTATTTTCCATAAATTCATTAAATCCTTAGAAATCATTAATGAAAATTTTAAGTAAGTTTAGAAACCTTTTAATCCTGTTAAAACAAGTTAAAAAACACTTTAAAACCACGTTTTTACTCAAAATCCCAAAATCCACCATTAACAACTCAATTTTTGGCTTTTATTCAAAACATGCGATTTAATGGTTAAAAAACTTGGTTTTAAATACTAAATAACATTTAAAACTAATTGGAAGATGAATCGTTACCTTAGTTGACAAAAAACTAAGCGTTTGATCGAAAATCCAAAAAACCCGAAAGCTTGACAATGGAGAAAAGTATGGTGATTTTGGGTGTTTTTCCTGGTATCTAATGGAGATATTTGGCTTGGGTGATGATAGAAATTAAGAGAATTAAGGTTGAAGAACAAAAAGTGAAAGAGAGGAGTTTTGGGAGCAAGGGACGGCTAAAGCATGAAGATGGAGAAGACTAACATGAAATTTATAGGTGGGGGATGATATTAGGGTGATTTTTAAAATTTTGTTTATTTGCCTCATAAACACACAGAATTTTGGACCCTTTTACAAATCAGTCCCTATTTTCAAAATTAAATGTATTTAAAACTCATTTTCAGAAATTGATTTAATTTTTTAAAAACCATAGTAAAAAACAGTACTGATAAACCATGTCGCAAAATTCCGAACACTCTAAGGTTAAAATCTCTAAAATACCCCTAAAACTCCTAGGCCCTATTTTGGGGTGTTACATTCAAAGCTAGAAGGGACCTAAGGGGTATATAGACCAATTTGTTAATCAAATTATTCTGTTTTTCAAGTTGTAAAAATTTAACTGGGACCAAACTTAAAAAATCAAATTACATAGTCGAGTTGATTTGAAAAACTAAATAACTCAATTAGATTAGTTTAAAATTTAATATTTTTCAATTTTTTAGAGTCGAATTTACTAATAGGCAACATTCATCGATCAAAACACCCAACAACGAATGCCATACAAATTAGGACTTAATTGGTGAAAAATAAAAGTTTGAATATTCAATTGGATATGATAAAATGATAATTACATTATTTATTTGGATTATTCTTACTTGATTTTTAAATTATTTTTATGGATTTTTAATATATAATCACATTTATCATATTGCTAATAAAACCTTAAAAACGAACAAGTGTTAGGTGCAGTAGTGAAGCACATTGCAATCTTTAGTGCAATAGTAAACCCTAAAAACTCATTTACTTAATAAAAATTACTTTTATTTTCTCCAATAAAACCTAGGTTTTAGAGGAAATTGAGTTATTCATTTATGGAGATGAAACCCAAGTTTTTCCTTATAACTTAATTTTTTTTAAAACCTAGTTTTTCATTTTTTATTAGAAACAAACTAAAAGTTAATTTAAAAAAAATTAAAGGAAATTAAAAGGAAAAAATGATTTTCCCTTAAAAAACCCAAGTTATTTGTTGTAAAACCTTAGGTTTTTTCTTATGAAAAAATTATATTTAATTCTAAAAAATAAAAAAAAATTAAAAAAGTTGAATTGGTTTTCCATGTGAAACCCAAACAATTCCCTATAAAATCGAGAATTTATTTTATGGACTCTTACCACCACATCATCAATGGTCCATTTCTAATTATTTAATGACATTTTAACAATTTTTTTCATGTCATTGACACATAATTTTGATAATTTTCTTTTACCTTGAACCTTAGACCTAGAATCCCTAGCTCTGAATCTTAAATCTTGAATCTTGAACCTCGAACCCAAAACCCTAAGCCCAAACCTTAAACCTCAAACCTAAACCTTAAGCCTCAAATTCGAACCCTAAACCTTGAACTTAAGTTTTAGAATTTAGGGTTTGGGTTTGTGTTTAAGGTTCAAGATTCGAGGTTCAAGGTTTGGATTCAGTGTTCAGATTTGGGGTTCAAGGTTCTAGATTTAGGGCTCAAGAAAAAACTTACCAAAATTATGTGTTAATGACGTGGAAAAAATTTCAGAAATGTCATTAAATAATTGGAAAGGGACCATGGATAATATGATAGGAAAGATCCATAAAATAATTTCTCCAGTAAAATATCATGTTTTCCCCTTTTATTAGAAGAAAACTTAAATTAATTCTAAAAAAATAATTTAAAAAAATAAAATGAGTAATCAAAATGAAAAACTATTAAAGTTGAGTGACCAAAATGACTGTACAATAATATCGAATTGACAACAGGTGACCACGAAATCTTATTAAGGTTAGGAGACTAAAATGAAAATGGTTGTTAACAGGAGTGCCCAATTTGTA
>CM025148.1:5693678-5710918 GCA_013467495.1 Gossypium gossypioides | reverse complement strand
ACAAGGGAGGGCCCCCTATCTGTCATAGTTGTATCGATATAAGTAGGGTACAAGTCCCTAGTATTGTAGATGTTTTCATTCTGCCAAGGTTGTTGCGATATAGCTGGCTACATGTGTCGATACAACTATGCTTGGACACAAAAGTCAGCTTAAAACTCAATTGATTAGACCCTTAACATCACCATATCAAAACTATGACTTATGACACTTAGAACCAAGTTCAAAAAGTCATTCACACATAAAAAAAAACTTCAAACATCATGATCACAAAGATGCTAAAGAGTTAAATGCTTAACCAACAAGTTAGTTTACTTGGCAAACAAGCAACCAATCATTCAAGTGCGATATCTTTGTATATATAATTCGTACTTCATCTAAGTCTTTAAACATAAACATGTTACATATATACATTATATGTACATAGTTTAGCTCAAAATATACAATCATCCAAAATACCAAGGTGAACCCCAAAGCCTAAAAGACTTCAACAACTACCAATTAACTTAGGTACATACCATGACACTTTTAATATTCAAGTTGAGCGGTACAAACTTTGTATGAGCTGAGATGAGGATCTTGGATGCTACTGAAGATCATGAACAAATGATACCTATTAGTCACATGCGCATGGAACAAACAAATTCGCACGCTGAGCATTAGGACTTAGTGGTGCTAACATAATTTTACAATAAAACAAAATAAGAGTTAAGGAATAAAACATGTTAACAAGAATCAAGATTAAGCACCAAGTCTAATTCAACATCTCATATATCCTTTGATCACATTATACCATGTTTCTTGAAGCATTACTCAAATATATTAATGTTCTTACTTAGCTTATTACTTTATATCACATTAGTCATTTAATTTATAATTTTTATATGGATATAAACATAAATATATATGTATATGTATTTCATAGTCATAAATCAAATATCATTAAATCATTTCTCACTTTCAACTTTCATATCATAATACAATCCCTTTTTTCATTATCATATAATTACATTTCATGTTTGTAAAAGGATTTAATATCTAGATCTTAATTAAATTATATATTACATTCATTATTAGCCCCTATTAACTTAATATGGAGTAAATGATGGATACACAAATTAATCCCCTAACACTCCACAATGTGCACGTAACTATTGGTCGAGCATTATGGCTTCGATCTCCCCTATCACACTATAGTATAATATGCACCGTAGTGCCAGAATGATATGCACCAAAGTGCCAAAATGATATGCATCGAAGTGTCAAAATGCTCCCACCAATAAACATATAAATCATGTAATATGCCAACTATATCTGAATGTTATTCGATATCGTCAATAGGGCAATACTCATTATCAATTATCATCAATATACAACTCAATTTGAGTCATTGTATAGAAACACATTTTATAATTTTACATAAACATATATAATTCTTATCACTCATTTTTCAACTTAACATGGTACAGAAACACATTTACTTACCTTTGGTCATTAAGCATACTCTATGATTGGTACTTACCTTCCATTCTATAGACCTTATTACTAAATAAGATCATGCAATAAAAGTAAATTAAGTTAGCATAAATCAAATTAGCTATTCCTCGGTTGCTTTCTCTTTCCCTTTCGCCTTCAAGGTTTTGACATCATCTTTAGCTACATACAACAATATCAATATAAGAAGAATTCTAGTTTCTCATCATCAAGCATATATAAATTGTAATTAAAACATGTTATGCACATTTTTAGATAAGTCCCTAATAACCCTAATGTTTGAAATTCCCATACCTTTCGACTCTCCCAATCGAATCATATTCCAACTTCGTAACTATTCTATAGAGACCTCAAACTATCATTACATAACATTTGTCACACCTCAAATCAAGCTAATCTGAATTGAAGGAGGATAGATACGAAGTTGGTTGTTCTGGCGCACTCTGGCAGTTAATTTGCCAAATTGTAAACTTTTGGCGAATTAATGTTTTGGGCAAAATGAGTATCTGCCCATGGAAGTATATCAGGATTTAGTATTTGGCATGTTCTTCAATGAAAGAAGAAATTCGATAAAAGAAATGTAAGCTTTGTGTAGGATACTGCCAAAAGTATAGTTTTTCTAATTTGCTCAAGCATTGTGAAGAACATGTTTTGGTAACTAGATTTGGTAATAAACCAACTGAAATGATTGGTCAAATAGCATATGACCAAGAAGTTATCCACTTTAATCATCTATTGGTATAAAATATGGGCGTACTCTCAAAAAGAAGAGTTATACAATTATTCATTAGTTTAATTTCATTTATGAGATGTAAAGTTGGAAAATCTATGTAGTTGGTATTTTCCATATCTGAATAACATTTTGATTCAATTTTGGAATTATCTGATATATGTACCACTTATCAGTTTGGGTATTGTCATGTTTTGTAGTGAGAGTTGGAAGGAAAATTTCTGAATGAGCTGCTAATTCGTTATATGTATGTGAGGAATTGGGTGTCAATATAGAAAATGATTTGCTTGATTTGTTGAAGGTATTCGACTTTGTGTGGGAATTTTCCAAAAGAGTAAATGGTCGCTTGTGCATAATGTTTGGGATTAATTGTTGTGGAAAAATCATTATAAGATGTCTGGATAGAGAAGAAGATATAGTATGGTCTAGTATGATTTAAAGTTATCCAAAGAGTTAAGTTAAAGTTGATTCGAAAGGTATGGTAAGTGGCAGATAGGAATTTGTATATGCTTGTCTGTTGTTATAATGGTATCAGCCTAAAGCAGACTGGGAATTCTAAATAAAATGGGATGAAAAGATCAACACATTAATGATTAGGTAAAGTTTATTTCAAACTCACTAAGTTCTTATAACTTATAAATGTTATGTTTTTGTTCTAGGTTATGTCGATTGATAAGTTCATCAAGAGGGACTACGCTAGGGTTATGCCAGACTTGTAAAGAAGGGATACTATGCATATAGTGGTTGTTTCGGAAAAACTGGTGTATTGTAAGACTACACCTACTGAGTCTGTCTTTTTTGTAAACATTTGTATTGTAATAAATTGTAGTAAGTTTGATGTAAATATTATTTTTTAGATATTTTCCTCTGCTCTTTAATAAGTGGTCGTTCATCAAAATAATGAGAAAAAGTTTTTGAATGAAAAGGAGTAATTGTTAACTATTTTACTATATTTGTTAAATGATTTTGGTAACACTCGAGATCTGGACCTAATGAGTCAGGTAAAGTTTAGGGCCTCACAGCTTTAATCTGCAACAACTCTCATTCTTCTCATAGATCCTTAAGAACTTATCCATGGCTTCCTTAGCAACACTTAATTAAACCTTGTCTCAACATTGCCCATTTCATTCCCAACACGTTTCCTACATAAACTAAGCATAACAACTAAATATGTCATGATTTCAAGCTTCCATTCTCAATGTTCTGAACAATAGTAAACTAAGTTAGCTTCAACAATAGCAAGATCTAACTATTAGGTTGGGTATACCAAGCTTCCTACTTTAAAAATCCATGAAATTGTTGAAGAAAAAGCTTGCTTACCCTTGAATTAATAGTCGTCCATGGTGAAGAAACTTAGTGCCTTTCTTTCTTCTTAATTTCGAAAGATGATGAGAATTTTCAACATGTTTTCTCTTTCCCACTAACTATGTATATATAACACTATCACCTAATTAACTTTAATTAAACATTAATTAATGGCTAAATTTCAATCAACAAAACATTAGTGGAGATGGATGGCAAATATCATCTTATGGCACTAATCATGTTTGAAACATGGTTTATCTGCACGTAAGTCTTTGCTATAATTACCACTTAATGGCTTACTCAATTCCTTAATCGAATCTATCTATTAATAACCTTACATTTTAGTCCATGCATTATAATTAAAAACATATATAAATTAATCATTTCACAATTCAACCTTATAATTTTTTTATACGTCAGGTAACTGCTGAACTCGTGGAAAAGAGCCCTGAACTCATGAGAACATGCATGTGTTCAAAATGATAAGAATTGTGATATCTGTTCTAATTTGTGATTATGGGATCCGAGTTTTAACCCAAGGAAGGACAAGAAAAGAGAAATAAAATGTGATTCTGAATGTGTTGTATGTTATGTATATTTGTTGTTAAGAACTTTTGATAATATTAAATGTTAAAAAGTAAATCTTTATCCCTTTTGATGTGTTGAGCACGAAGTGTATTTGTTAAGTGTTTATGTGTGGTGTATAGAATCCACCCTAGTGAAGTGAGTTCCGAAGGCGTGTATGAATCAATCTAATGATGTTTCTAATATGCAAGGGTAAGTGTTGGATTGTGTTCAATAGGAAATGTTAGCTCTGTTAAGGTAAATGTTCTCTAAGGAAGTAAGGAAGAAATAATACGCCCAGTGTTAAAGTTTGCCTAGAAATGCTATCCACCATGGTTAAGTATCCGCTAATAGTAAGAGTATATACACCCAAATGTCTCTGCATTTAGGGTATTGATGTATTAGTTTATGTGTATGAATTTCTAGTTGTAGTATCATTCTTACTTTTGTAATTCGTTTGAAAAGGATTGAGTTTTTCTTTTCTGGAGCTCACTAAGTTCTTTCGAACTTATCCCCTTTCTTTCCCCTCTTTCAAGGTGGTGCTTCATTATAAGCTTGTTGAAGGGACTTAGCTAGAAAGATCGACCTCTGCAGTGAGCTTCGCCTGTGTTAGTTTTGTAACATGCATATGTTCTTTTTGGGGTGGTGTGTAATTTTGTTTTGAATCTTAATCTATACTAAAGTACATTTTTATTTAATTACAGTTTTAAAAGAATGTTACCTCTTGAGGGACTAATTAAAGTTCTAGGAATAATGATTTGTAAAATGATTTCTACTTGTATACGCCAAACTATTTTATATGTTACTATTACTGTCAGTATTGTATTTCAAAGGAAAGATTTCAACTCAACGTTTTAAACTCAAATACGTTTATATTATGGCATATATCAATTGGTTACTTGTATTTTTTTTAATTTTTTCCAAGTTAACGCCTTAGCTCAATTGTAATACGTTGAAACTAAATATACATCTATTTTCTGTGTAACACCTCAGTTCGCTAAGAATTGGGGTGTTACAAAATTGGACTAAGATATATATTAATTTTTGTAAAAACATGCCAATTGTTGGCAGCAGCCCAAATGGCAAGACTTTTGCATTTCTCCCTTGGTTCCTAAGTTCAAATCATGCCAGTCCCCCTCCCTATTTCTTTTTGGACAGCAAGAAGAGTTATTTACCCAATCAGCCCTCCAATTTTGGAAACCCTAAATATTTAATCTTTTTTCCTAATTATACATTGATTCTAAATTCCTCTTCAACCCAAAATAGAAATTTTCTCTCTTCTTTTTAAATTTATCTTTTTTCTTTTATTTCTCTTTATTCTTTCCACAAAGATTTTACATCCTTTGCTAGAAATTTAACTTCTTGAATTCCCAAATCGAAAGCAATTCTTGATTTAACACATTTTTCTACCGGTTGTTGATTTATCATCAACCACCTTCGAAATCTCATTGAAAGATCGGTAAATCTTTTAATCCAATTAGTAGAACCCATACAATTTGAGATTTCATTGTTTCTGTTAATCTTCCAAACACGTTTACTAATCTTTTTAAATCTTTGCTGAAAAATCATGATAATCTTGAAAATCGTCATTAATCATTATGCTTTTTTCAATTGAAAGACTCATTGTAGGTATCCTAGATCAAATTTGGACGTCAGGATCGTCGTTCGGCACTCTGGTATAAAGTGTGTGTTCTTTTACGAGAAAATTAAGCATAGGATAGACCACACAGCCAACCACAAGGGTGTGTAGGCCGCCCGTGTAGACCATACAGCCTTCTCACATAGCCATATCCCCCTAAAACCTTAGGTTTATCACTTCTCACACAGCCTAGGACACTCCACATGGCCTACCACACGGTCGTGTCTCCTTTATAGGTTGAAATTTTGAATGTCGCACGGCCATAGTCTCTCACAAGGTTGAGCCACACAACCTGTACCCCTTCTACACGGCCTACAGCTTTCTACACGACCATGAGTCCTCTAAAACCAAAAATTTATAGTTTGGACCCATAATTTTATGTTTTGATCATATTAGTCCTTAAATAAGTTCATAACTAGTTTAGTGAATTAAATTATACAATTAGGTCCCTGATAAATGAAATATGTTAGATTCTCTGATTGATTGAATTAATGTGGTAATTATTTGCTTATATATATTTACATGAGTTATGAATAGTATATGTTACTATTGTATCTATCTACTTGTGGTCGTATGAATGACATGCTCTATATTATTATTAAACTGAATACATGAAAAGCATGATTTTGCTACTGATTTACCATGTGCTAGTATATTAAATGACACTATATTTAATTTATATTAAATTTGCTACATTTCATTGCATGGGATGGGACGATATGATTGGAGAAAGTATTGGCAGTATATCTGCATTTATTTTTGTTGTGTACCCACAACCATAGGCAAATTCCAACTATCACGGTCTTGTTGTGTACCCACAACCATAGCAAATTCCACCTGCGACATTTTGTTGTGCATTCACAACCTTTTGACAGTTATCATCTACAAGCATGTTGTGCTTCCATGTTTATTGGCAGATTTCATCTGCAATATTTTTTTTGTGTACCCACAACCATATAAAGATTCCATCTATGGTATTTTGTTGTATGTCCATAGCCATTGGTGGTAAAACTACAAATGATTGGTGGTTAGTCCACAATCTGGTGTGTTGGTGGTTGAAGTTTTGGGGAACCCCCATTGTAGTATGTAGCGGTGGGGTAGGATCATTTTTGTTAAAAACCAAAAACTTTATGGCATCTTTTGAATCATGTCCCTACAAATCTGGAAATTATGTTATGATACATGTATGCATGAAAATATGATTATAAATGTATATTGTGGGAAAAATCTATATTTTTGGTTATTCTGATATTTGTTATTGTGAGTTCTATTATAATGGTTGCCTTCAGATAACGATACTCTGTACTGATAACTGATTATGAATATTTTATATGATATTATTTAATATGTCTTACCAAATACTTGCATTGATTTCCTTGTGATAGAACTCACACTAAGCGTCATAGCCCACTCCCCTTTAAATTTTCATCCTTACAGATAACCCATTAGGTTAGAACACGGTTGCAACATCCGGAGGGTCTTGGCACAGATTTGTTAAAATATTTCTAGACATTTTATATTTTTTTATTCAGAGCTTTTAGTATCATTTTATTTTTATTTGTGGTATAAGACTTAGGATTTGGGGTTGTTTTTACTTTGCATGAAACTTACTTTAATTTTTTAGGACATCATGTTATGATTATTAATTAGTATGCATGAACCCCGATTTTTATTAAAAGAAACTAGATATTACCTTCCACTGCTAAATTATAACTAAATTTTAAGGAATTATAAATTGGTATTTAACTAAGTTTTCTACCAAATTAAATAAATGTTTAAGAATGATTGTTTTTAAAACTTCGATAGCTTACTGGGTCACTTCGGTGGCTAATGTAATTTTTCGAATCCGGGTCTAACTTTTAGGTCGGATTGGGGAGATTACATTTGATGGTATCAAATCTTAGGTTTTCTAAACTCAGACCGTAAATTTTTTTTTTTGTATAAATTGCATGCTCGCATTAAAAGGGTATTTAAGGGAAAACCATGCCATAAATTTGTAGTAAAATTTTGATTTTTTGTAGGAATTTAAATTCGAAACTCCGATGTCAGTCCTACTTTAGGTACTGTTAGAACTTTAAATATATAGTAAACCTTAGATTATGAATAAAGACTAATGTTTGAACTTTTGCATTAAACTGTAGATAAACTTTAAACTTCTTAAACTTTCGCAATCACTATGAATACTCAAGGTAAACATTGTTGGGGTAGAGGAAACCACTACTGATGTAATTGTAGTAAGCCCCTTAGGACAATATGTTTTCGTAAAGAAAATCAATAGGAGATGCCTGTTGGATGTTCAAGGGGTAGTGTTTCCCGAGATCTTATGAAATTACCATTTGGGGAGTTTGATTTATGTAAAAACCCATTTTTAGTGAAATTGGAAAGTGGATTTGGGACCACAAATCCAACGAGTAAACTATTATCTTAATGTCTATGGAATGTTAGTAAGGTCGTATAAAAATTTTGACATTTGCATGTTTAATTACGTAAAAAGGACTAAATCAGAAAAGGTGCAAAAGAAGAGTTCTATTAGTTAAAGGTATCAATTAGCTATAAAAATATAAAATGGATGGACTTAGTTGGCAATTATACCATTCAAAATGTTAATGGACATTTATGGACAAAATTTTAAGTGATTTTAAGTTATAAGGTTAAATTAGGAAATTAACAAATTAACTTAAAATTAAACTACATGAAAGATGGTATCATCTTCCTAATTGAATTCACCAGTGAAATTTAAAAGAGAGGAAGCCATTTTTAGGGTTTGAAGTTCGGCTAAGCTAAAGTTGGTGCATTGTGAGTGTTTTATCCCGTTTTTAATAATTTTTATGTTTTTAAAGTCGTTTTAGCTTAATCTAGCTAGCCCGGGGATCAATTTGTAAAACTATTAAATTTTAAGGTTTTTCCATGAATGTTCTTGTATTATTCTTGATGTTTAATGAAATATTATGGGTCATTTTTCTTAAATAAATAAGTTTTGTAAAGTGATTTTTGATGAAAATGTCATTTAGGGACTTATTTATAAAAGTAGTAAAATTGCATGTTAAATTTTATAAAATTAGTAAAATTCCATGTTAAATTTATGAAATCAGGGTTTGTATGAGTTGATATAGGTCCCTAGAGAAATTGGCTAGCTTGAGAAAATGATGAAAATGCTTAGATTTTAATTTGTAAACCTTAAGGACTAAATTGTGAAAAGTTAAAATGTTAGGGGTAAAATTTTAATTTTTAAAAAATATGAAATATGGATTGGATTGAATAATAGAAGTAATAAATGGATTGAATTTGTCTATTTAGATCAAGATAGATCTCGTACGGATTTAGATCGGGGAAAAGCTAAAGCCTCGGATTAATCGACTTCGTTGTTACGCTCAAATCGTTTAGGCAAGTTTGTAGTGTTTTAATACGTAATGAATTTCTATTTGTGTACTATTATGATGCTTTAATTATTACATTATTAGAAGAATAATGTTGAATTGCACATACGTGCCCCTATTTGTACTTCAGTCATCTTGGATGTACTTTTGTACCCTGTTTAGTCTTCGGTAACTCTAAATTGAATAATATGTGAATCGTATTTAATTTATTGTTAGATTAAATGATATGCTACGTTCTTACTAAGCTTTATAAGTTTATTCGTTCTTGTGGATTATTTTGTAGATCGTCGTTGCTGACACTTTGGACGGTCAAACCTTCAGCTCACACTATCCAACGACTTTGGTAGTTTTTGTATCTCCTAGGGTAGTGGCATGTATAAACTTTTATAGTTGAATTTGATATTGAAACGTATTTAGGATGTATAAAATGGTGTTTGATGAATATGTGTATAATAAATAAATGTGTTTGTGTTTTGATGTCATGTATGCATAATAGATTATAATGGCATGTATAAATTGTTTTGGTATTTTTGATGCCTTACTAGCATGAGTTCATGTGGCAATGTTTTAATGCATGTTTTAATGTTCAAATGGTATGTGATGAGTTGATTTCAACATGGTCAAAGTATGGTATGTTTTGGAAATGGTATTAAACTATGTGTGTATGATTGAGATGTGGTAAGTGTATATGTTTAGATAACTTGGAATGTTTACATTTGAGGTTCCTTATATGAAATATTTGTTGAATGATCTTAGATTATCGAATTGGTCATTTCATATAGGTTTTTGGTCATGTTTTGAGGTCTTGATGATATGCACAAAATGCTTTTAGGTACATGCTTGATTTTGGTGATGGAAATGGTTTGTTTTGGGCAAATTCATGTCCACGCAGCCTTAGACATGGTCGTGTGACTTAGCCGTGTGTCACACACAACCAGGCGACACAACTTTGTGTCTCATGTAGGTTTTAATGCATGCAAGTCAGACTGTTACACGGCCTAGCACATGGCCTAGCACATAGGCGTGTATGGCTATTTCGAGAGTTACATGGCCTAGCACACGGGCATATGGCTTGGCTATGTAACCCAACTCAGAGACTTACACGGGTATGGACACGGGCTGGGACATGGCTGTGTGTCCTTATTTCGATTGTTACACGAGCATGTGTGTCAGCCGTGTGAGGCACACGGCCGTGCGACCCCTGTAGTCCAATTTTTCTAATGTTTTCTTATACTTTATGATTGTTTTCAATTTATTCCTGAATTGTTTCTAAGGTATTTCTAGGGCCTTGAGGGCTCGATTAAGGGATGTTATGTATGTGATTGTGTGTAATTAGATTATGTTTGCAATGATGAATGAAATGAATGTTTTAATGTTCTATTTGTATGGTAATACTCTGTAACCCTATTCTGGCGATGGATACAGGTTAGGGGTGTTATAATTTAATTTTGGGAATGGACTGGTTAGTTGAACATTAAGTTAGCCTAGATTGTGTCTCCAAGAGGGTAACTTTAAAAACAAACGAGAGTAAAGAGATTGATATGGCGGGGAAGCGTAGGGACTATCTGTCTAATTTAATTTTTGCTATGATCACCGAGAAGTTAGTTCGCAAGGGGTGTGAAGCATACCTAGCTTTTGTGATCAATGGAAATGTCAATAGTACCACCTTAGATTGCATCTAAACTGTTAAAGAATTCCCATATGAGTTTCCTAAGGAGTTTCCAAGATTACCCCTAGATCGTGAGGTAGAATTCGACATTAGATTGATGCTAGGAACTGCTCTAGTGTCCATTGCTCCCTATCACATAGTATTAAAAGAATTGCAAGAATTGAAAATCCAACTTCAAAAACTTCCGGATTGTGGGTTTATTAGACCCAGCATTTTTCTATGGGGAGCGTCGGTCGTGTTCGTAGAAAAGAAAGATGGTTGCCTAAGGTTATGTATAGATTACCGACAGCTAAACAAGCTAACCGTAAAAAATAAATACCCTCTATCTAGGATAGATGACCTATTTGATCAATTTTGAGGTGCAACTATCTTTTCCAAAATAGATATAAGGTTGGGGTATTAACAACTTAAGGTGAAAGAGGCAGATGTACCCAAAACTACTTTTAGAACTCGTTATAGCCACTATGAGTTCCTTGTAATGCCATTCAGTTTAACCAACGCTCATGTCATTTTTATGGATCTTATGACCCGAGTGTTTCAACCCTTCCTTGATCAGCTCATTTTTGTGTTCATTGATGATATCATAGTTTATTCCAAAACCGAACTTAAGAAGGTTCTACAAATCCTCATTGAAAAGAAGCTTTATGCTAAGCTAATTAAATGTGAATTCTGGCTTAAGGAGGTTATGTTTCTAGGTCATGTAGTATCCGTAAAAGGTATTCTAGTTTATCTAAAGAAGATAGAGACGATCTTTGAATGGAAATAACCCCAAAATGTTTTCGAAATCCATAATTTTCTAGGATTGGTTAGGTATTACTGTAGATTCGTTAAAGGGTTTTCCTTAGTAGTCACACCCTTAACCAGTTGCTAAGAAAGGACGCTTCATTTAAGTGGATGGATAAGCAACAATCTAGTTTTGAAAAGTTTAAAATAGTGTTAACCCAAGCTTCCATGCTAGTTCAGCTTGAATCGAGAAAAGAATATGTGGTGTATAGTGATGCATTCTATAACGACCTTGGTTCTGTGTTGATGCCAGGCGGTAAAGTAATAGCTTATGCGTCAAGGCAATTGAAGTAGCATGAGTGCAACTACCTGACTCATGACTTAGAGTTGGTTGCAGTAGTTTTTGCACTAAAGATATTGAGGCTCTACTTGTATGAGGAGAAGTGTTACATCTATACTGATCATAAGAGCCTTAAATACCTTCTTACCCAAAAAGAATTGAACCTTAGGCAACAGTGGTGGTTAGAGTTGTTAAAAGACTATGATTGTGTAATTGAAAACCACCTTGAGAAAGGCAATGTTGTAGCAAACGCCCAAAGTAGAAAGTAGATGACCAATTTAAGGGGGATGTTTACTAGGTTAAGTTTAGTGAATGATGGAGACTTGCTAGCAGAATTGCAAGTAAAACCTACCATAGCCAATGAAATCAAAGCTAAACAACCTTCAGATATAACCTTATTACCACAAATCAAACAAGTGGAAGAAGGAAAGACTGAAGATTTTGAGTTTAATGATGATGGCATCTTATGTTTTTAAGGGAGGTTATGTGTGCCGAATGACAATGAGTTAAGACAAACCATACTTTGAGAAACGCATGTTAGGCCTTATGCCATGCGTCCTAGAGGAAACATGATGTATCAGGATGTGAAGGTAATGTACTGGTGGCTGGGATTGAAACGAGATGTAATTGAATTTGTGGCCAAGTGATTAACGTGTCAGCAAGTAAAAGTTGAGCATCAATTTCCTTTTGGATTGCTACAACCCATTAAAATACCGCAGCGGAAATGGGAACGAATAATGATTGACTTTGTTAGTGGGTTACCCTTAACACCCACTAAGAAAGACTCAATTTGGGATATAGTAGACCGATTATTGAAGTCGGAACACTTCTTACCTATCCGCAAGGATTATTCATTACAAAAGCTGACAAATTTATACAGCTTAGAGATAGTAAGGTTGCATGAGGTGCCAATATCGATTATTTCAGATCGAGATCCCTATTTTACATTTCGATTTTGAAAGAAGTTGTAGGAGTCGTTAGGTACTCATTTGGATTTTAGCACTGCTTTCCATCCGCAATCTGATGGGAAATCTAAGCAAGTTGTCCAAATTTTGGAAGATATGTTAAGAGGTTGTATTATTGGATTTAAAGGCAGTTGGGAGGAACATTTACCATTAGCCGAAT
The DNA here is from genome assembly GCA_013467495.1 of Gossypium gossypioides. Classification (NCBI taxonomy): domain Eukaryota; kingdom Viridiplantae; phylum Streptophyta; class Magnoliopsida; order Malvales; family Malvaceae; genus Gossypium; species Gossypium gossypioides. The sequence goes on along the minus strand of CM025148.1, from coordinate 5,697,955 downwards.
TTGCCTACAACAATAGCTTCCAATCGAGTATCCAAATGGCACCGTATGAAACCTTGTATGGTCACAAATGTCAAACACCTTTGTGTTGGATCGAACTAGGTGAAAGAAAAGTTTTTGGTCTCGAGTTAGTGCAAGAATCCAAAAGGAAAATAATGCTGATATAGGAAAGACTGAAAGTGGCTTCCGATAGACAGAAGTCGTATACAGATCGAAAAAGAAAAGACATTGAATACAGTGTTATGAACAAGTTTTCCTGAAGCTATCCCCATGGCAGAAGATGTCAAGGTTTGGTCAGTAAGGTAAGTTAAATCCGCGATTCATAGGACCCTACTGAATTTTTAGGAGAATCAGTTCAGTTTCATACCAACTCAAATTACCTCTTGAACTGGATCAAATCCACGATGTTTTCCATGTCTTTATGTTGAGATGTTACCTTTCTCACTCATCCCACATTGTTTTAATTGAAGAGATCGAGGTATGACTGAATTTGTTATTTGAAGAAGAACCTGTACAAATTTTAGATCGTGAAGTAAAGGTTCTAAGAAGGAAACAAATTGCTCTTGTTAAGGTTCTATGGTGGAACCATGGAGTCTAAGAGGCCACATGGGAAACAGAAGATATGTTCCGTCAACAATACCCTCATATATTCTAACCAAGTAAATTTTGAGAATAAAATTCTTTAAGAGGGTAGAACTGTAGCACCCAAAAATATATAGGGTTATAATTATTAAATCACCAAGAAATGACTTAGTCTTGATGGTTATGTAGCTAAAGTAATCCCCAAGAAATCCTAAGTTCAAGCCCTACTCTTTCCATTTTCTTCTAATTTTTTTTAGCAACTAAAGAACAAAATTGGACTAAGATATATATTAGCTTTAATAAAAACATGCCAAGTGTGGGTAACAACCTAAATGGCAAGGCCTTTGCATTTCTCCCTTCCTAGGTTTAAGTCACAACACTCTCCCTCCCCATTTCTTTTTGAACAACAAAAAGGGTTATTTACCCAATCAACCCCTCTAATTTTGGAAACCTTAAGTATTTATCTCTTTTCCTAATTATACATTGATTCTAAATTCCCCTTCAACCCTAAATAGAATTTTTCTCTATTCACTTTAAATTTATGTTCTTTTTTTATTTATCTTTTTTCTTTCCACAAAGATTTTACATCCTTTTGCTGGAAAATTAAGTTCTTGAAATCCCAAATCGAAAACAATTCTCGATTTAACCCGTTTTCCATTGGTTGTTGATTTTTTATCAATTACCTTTGAAATCTCATTGAAAGATCAGTAAATATTCTTAATCCAATCAGTAAAACTCATAAAATCTAAGATTTCATTATTTTCGTTAATCTTCCAAACTCATTTACAAATCTTTTTCAATCTTTATCGAAAATTCTTGATAATCTTGAAAATCGTCATTAATCTTTGCATTTTTGTTGGTTGAAAGACTCATTATAGGTATCACGAATCAAATTTGGATGTGAAGATTGTCGTTCAAGACTCTAGTGTCAGGTGTGTGTTCTTTTACGAGAAAATCGAGGAAAATCAAGCTTAGGATAAGCTACACAGGTGTGTGAGCCACCCGTGTAGACTATACAGCCCCCTCACACGGCCATGTCATCCCTAGGTTTTTTACTTTTCACTCTACCTAGAACCCTCCACACGGTTCTGTCTCTCCTGTAGGTTGAAATTTCAAATGTCACATGGCTATAGTCTCTCACATGGCCTAGCCACACGGTCGTGTATCCAGTCCACACGGCCCAGGGCTTCCGACGCAGTCCAATCACACGGCCGTGTGTCCTCTAGAACCAACAATTTACATTTTAGACCCATAATTTTATGTTTTGATAAGATTAGTCCTTGAATAAGTTTCAAACTACTTTAGTGAATTAAATTATGCAAGTAGATCCCTGATAAATGAAATATGTTAGATTCCATGATTGATCGAATTAATGTGGTAATTATTTGTTTATATATATTTGCATGAATTATGAACAGTATTTGTTACTATTGTATATATATACTTGCGATCGTATAGACGACATGCCCTATATTACTGTTAAACTGAATACATGAAAAGCATGATTTTCCTACTGATTTGTCATGTCTTGGTACATTAAATGACACCATATGTGATTTGTATTAAATTTGCTACATTACATTGCATAGGATGGGATGATATGACTAGAGGAAGTATTGGCAATATATCTGCATTTATTTTTTATGTGTACCCATAACCATAGGTAGATTCCATCTACGACAATCTTGCTGTGTACCCACAGCCATATTAGATTCTAACTGCGATATTTTACTGTACATTCACAACCCTTTGGCAGCTATCATCTACAAGCATGTTGTGCTTTCATGGCTATTGGAAAATTTCATCTGCAATATTTTTTTGTGTACCCACAACCATGTAAAGATTCCATCTACGACGTTTTGCTGTGTGTCCACAGTCATTGGCAATAAAACTACAAACTATTGGTGGTGGTTAGTCCACAATCTAGTGTGTTGGTGGTTGAAGTTTTGGGGAACTCTTATTGTGGTGTGTAGCAGTAGGGTAGAATCTTTTTTGTTAAAAACCCAAAACTTTATGGCATCTTTTGAATCATGTCCTTACAAATCTGGAAATTATGTTATGATACATGTATGCATGAAAATATGATTATATATGTATATTGTGGGAAAAATCTATATTTTTGGTTATTCTTATATTTGTTATTATGAGTTCCGTTATAATGGTTGCATTAATATAACCATACTCTGCACTGATATCTGATTATGAATATTTTATATGATATTATTTAATATGTCTTACCAACTGCTTGCATTGATTTCCTTGTGATGGAACTCACACTGAGCGTCATAGCTAACTTCCCTTTAAATTTTCATCCTTACAGATAATCCATTAAGTTAGGACAAGGACGCGGACGCGACATCCAAAGGGTCTTGGCTCGGATTTTTTAAAATATTTCTAGACATTTTATATTTTATTATTCAGAGATTTTAGTGTCAATTTATTTCAAATTGTGGTATGAGACTTAGGTTTTGGGTTTGTTTTTACTTTGCATGACACTTAATTTAAATTTTTAAGACATCATGTTATGATTATTAATTAGTATGCATGAACCCCAATTTTTATTAAAAACAACTAGATATTACCTTTCATTGCTAAATTATAACTAAATTTTAAGGAATTATAAATTGGTATTTAACTAAGTTTTCCACCAAATTAAATAAATGTTTAAGAATGATTGTTTTCAAAACTTCGACAATTTACTGGGCCACTTCGGTGGCTAATATAATATTACAAATTCGGGCCTAACGTTTAAGTCGAGTTGGGGAGATTACAGATTTTCATCTTCGCTTTTGTTTGCATTGAAAGATTTGAGTGTTAAAAAAATTAAAAGATTCTTTAAAGAAATTCTTTTAGATGTTTTTTTTTATTCGAAGAAAAGATGAGAGTAGTTTTGAAAACTATTTTTTAAGTTTAGACTATAGATTTCATAAGAGAAAAGAAAAAAAGATCAAGTCATTGAAAGAAACCCAAAAGTATTTGGAATATTTTTTTCTAAATTTCGGTGAAAAAAAGAAAAAGATGAAGTCTTTAAGGAAAACCAAAAAGATTTGAGAAAAAAAGTTTGTTCTTAGAAGAATTTCCAGACTTCAATTACTGATATTTGAAAATTTGGGAAAAACTTTGAATTTGTCTGATTAGAGTTCTGAAAATTGAAGAATATGAAATTTTTGTATCACGTTACATATATTGGGGAATAATGGATTGTACTAAAATTTCTAACGGATACAAATTTGTAACTAAATATCAAAAATTTTTAACAGATACCAAAATCTCCTACGCGTACCAAAATTTCTAATAGATGCTAAACTTTCTAACGAATACCAAAATACCAAAATTTCTAAGGGAGGATGTTAGGTATTTTGGTATATCAAAATTTTCCTTTTCATGCATATGTGAGGGGACCAATAGATGATACTAGAATTTTTAATCAAATACGAAAATTTCTGAAGGATACCCAAATTTGTCACCAAATACCAAAATATCTAACCTTTTTCATTAGAAATTTTGATATTTATTAGAGATTTGATATATGTTAGAGGTTTTGATACTCATAGTAGAGATTTTGGTACCTTTTTATAAATTCTGATTTGCCTCGTAAGCAAATCAATTAAAAAATAAAAAAACATAAAAGTTATTTAAAATTATAAAAAACTGTAAAAAAATATAAATTATTTTGTAGGCATAAAAATTTAAAATAA
>CM025148.1:5679074-5690541 GCA_013467495.1 Gossypium gossypioides | reverse complement strand
AATGTGAACATAACTATTTATTTCCTTTATTGTTAATCCCATATTGCTATAGTACATATGATTAAAGTAGATTTCATACATTGCATCATATTTAATATTTATGTTATTTTTACTTGTTTTTAGTTAACATTTTCGTATATTAAGTATTAGTTATTTTAATAAGTATTTTGACTTTAATTAGGTTCAATTTGATATAAGAAATAAGTTGAAATATGAGTGAAAGCAAAACAAGAGTCGAAAATTGAATAAAACACATGGGAGCATCGCAACAACATGCATGTCGCAGCACCCTGCTTGTGCAACATATCTAAGTTGGGTCATTTGTCGTCTTTTTGCACCCAACTACGTTTCTTCGCACACTGTTACAATTGTGTAACCCAAACTCCTATTAAATAAACTAAAATATTACTTGTAAGTTCTAAAAGATTTAGTATTTAGTAGTATAATATATTTAGCATTTATTAGCATAATTTATTTGACCTACGAATTTAGCCTATTAATAAGTTATTTTAGAACATTAGAAAACACACCCATTAATAGATTAGAACTCACAATATTTTTTGGAGAATTTTGCGTTTACGTTTTGAAGGTTATTTATTTTCGGGTTTCAAGGTTTAATTTTTATCTCCATCTTTTGTACTCTTTGTTCTTTTGCCATTATAGTAAAAGTATCTTTACCCATGGTTTTTTATCCTCTTTGGATGGGTTTTTCACGTTAAATTTGTATATTCAATTTTTCAATTTCTTTCGCTATTTTTTACTTGTTCCTTGCTTAATCGGGTCGATCCCCAACAAGTGGTATCAGAGCAAGTTTAATTTTTTATAGATCATCCCGTTCAGAGATGGCAGCAACAAGGTTTGGCATTGAGCAGTTCGATGGTGTCACAAATTTCAATCTGTGACAAGTTCGAATGATGGCAATTCTAGTTTAGACAAACCTGAAAAAGGTGGTTATCGAGAAAAAGCCTGAGAATTTAGACCAGACAAAATGGGAAGAGCTTGATGAAAAGACCCTATCTGCAATCCAATCATGCCTCGTGAATAGGGTATTGTAGGAGGTATTGATGGAGGAAACCTCATACGTCTTGTGGAAAATGTTAGAAACTCTTTATACGACTAAGTCTCTGGTTAACTGTTTAGTGTTGAAACAACATCTATTTACATTTCGCATGAACAAAGGTAAGCTTCTTAGAGATCACATTAGTCAACTTATTACTTTTTTGAATAACTTAAAGAATGTTGAGGTTAAGATTGACGATAAATATCAAACTATGCTATTATTGTGCTATTTACCCTCTTCATACAAGTCTTTCAAGGAGACCTTGATTTATGGCAAAGACAAACTCTCGTTTGATGATGTGAAGGGTCATTTGTTGAGTAAAGACAAACTCGACAACGAGTTTGATTCAGATAGCAAGGCAGATAGGCAAGCTTCTGTTTTGGTAGCATCAAAGAAGCGAGATAAAATGTGTCACTATTGTAAGAAGTTAGGTCACGTCAAAGCAGATTATTATAAACTGTGAAATAAAAGGGCTAGTAAGAGTAACGAGAAAGATGTAGCTAGTGCTAATTTGGCCGACGAAAGTAGTGATGATTTCTTGTTAGTATCAACAAGCGATAGCTCTAAGCTTACGTCCGAGTGGATCATAGATTCGGGATGTTCTTTCTACGTGTGTCGCAACAGAGAATGGTTCTTCACATACAGTTTGGTTGAAGGTGGAGTTGTGCACATGGGAAACGATTTATCCAGTAAGGTAATCGGTATTGGTACTGTTAAAATTAGGATGCATGATGAGACGATTAAGACACTATCAGATGTCAAGTATGTACCTGATTTACAAAAGAATCTCATCTCCTTGAGTATTTTAGACTCGAAAGGTTGTTAAATTAACATTGAGTCGAGTGGTATTAAGGTGTCTCGTGGGGCTCTTGTTTTGTTAAAAGGTAAAAGGACCGATAGTCTTTATATTTTGAAAGGTTCTACAATGACAGGTGAAACCAGACATCCCTCATCCATTACGGAGTCGAAGTCAACTCATTTGGAGTGGAGGCAACTTGGTCATAGGAGAGAAAAAGGTATGACCATTTCGTTGAAGAAAGGTTCTCTTTTGGATATAGGTTTTGAAAAGTTAGGGCATTATATTCGTGAAAATCAGACCTGGGTTAGTTTTGATTTGGTAGTGCACAAGTTGAAGGCTAGAAGTCTTCCAACTTCTAAGCACAGATTCAACTCAGTTAATTCCCTACATAGTTTAAGATAGGCCCATGGTAGGCTTTAGTAAATATGGCGTTGTGAGAATTTTTGTCAAGGTAGAGATTGTTAGAGTTGTCCTGTTATATAAAATAAGAGATTGCTTGCAAGTCATGTTAAACAAAATATTTTTAGCATTTATTAGTATGATTTAATTGACCAATGAATTTAGCCTATAAATAGGCTCTTTTACAACCTTAGAAAACACACTCATTAAAAGATTAGAACTCATAACACTTTTTGGAGAATTTTGTGTTTACATTTTGATGGTTCTTTGTTTTCGGGTTTCGGGGTTTGGTTTTTATCTCCATCTTTTGTACTATTTGTTATTTTGTCATTATAGTAAAATTATATTTTCTTGTGGTTTTTTTGTCCTCTTTGGAGGGGTTTTCCACATTAAATTTATTTGTTCAATTTCTCAATTTCTTTCGCTATTTTTTACTTATTCGTTGCTTAATCGGGTCGATCCCCAACACACCCAAATCAAATGAAGCCATAATTAGGCCAACATGTGGCTATAAATAATCATTGTTAGGTCTTAGTTTCAGATAACTTTAGAGGGCTGAAAGAATTAATTAGTTTTGAATATTTTTCTCTTAGATTTTCTTAATTTAGTTCTTAGGTTTTCTACTTACTTTTCTTTTCAAAGTAATTGTAATTGTTGTGTTAACGTTAATTGAAGCAACACTTAAATTGAGATCTAATAATTGAACTTTTTCAATAAGATTTTCTTTTCTTTTTATCTCTTTTCAAATCTTGATCTTATGATTCATTTATTATTTTTACATGTTGTATGAATGCTTGTTATGAACTAATTGCTCATGTAGTGGTGAAATATATCGAAAGTTAATGGATTATTAATTGACATAGGTTGGACATATATTTAAGTTAGTGGCAAGGTTAATTGTTTAATTTGTTATACAAAACTTAAGTGACAATTAGGTTAAGGAATACTCTAAGTGAGAGTTAAATATCCGAAGTGTTTGCTTAATCTTAGCAATCTAGTTGAATAGTTACATAAACCCGCTAAGATATACACCAATAGACAGGATTGCCTATAAGATATACACCAAATTAGATAAAATGGGGGTTTATGATAGTGATTATTTAATGTTTAATTTATTTCTATAAGACATACACCAATGTAGGGGTCTTTAAACACTCGTAAGCTATACACCAATACAAGTACCTGCGTCTTAATGTCCATCATAATAATGAACCTTAGACTTATCAATAATTGAATTAGATGAAGAAATCAGGCTTAATTACTGAACTAGTTATTTTATATGCTTTAATTATTTATTTACTTAATTGTTTATTTTATTTATATAATAATTGCTTAACTTATTCTTAGTTAATTTTAAGATTTATATTAGTGTAATTATATTCTTGTGTTGAAGTTTTTATTTTATTATTTTAGAAATTAAAAATCTCATATACTTGATGCAACTATTTCGTTGTAATTTATATTCCTTCAATAAAACTATTTCGTTATAATTTATTACTTGACAACAATATCATATACTCGTGAGAAGTGGAGGAAAATGAACAATTTTTTAGCTTAAAATTATTCATTATTTATATATACACTTTTTTGGGCAAGCAATCTTCCACCAGGTGGTCGCCACAAATGCCTTCATGAATCTCTCGCATCACATACTCAGCCTCTAATGACATCAGACATCGTAGTAGTGGCTGCGAGAATCCTTTTTTATACAGTACAGGCTCTAAAAGAGTATACCTAAAAATTGTAGAACAAAATAAATCGCTTTAAGTTGCTATGCAATCAAATAGTTTAATGGCTAATAATTCATTATCCAATTATCTAGTTCGTGGACTTAAATCATTGAGATATGTGTAACATATAACATAGATATACATACCTCGCAGCTTCACGTTGTAATTTTGCGAGCTCTTTTTTATCTGAGTAGTCATTTATTCCCTGCAATACACGAACTATAAGAGTTATTCATGTGTCTTCTTGATCTATAGTATATACTTGGAGTGCATCATAACTTAAGGTTTCCCTATGTTCTAACAAAATATTTCCCCTTTGTTCAATGACAATAGAAGATGCTAGCTTGGACAGAGCGTCTGCTCATGTGTTATCACTCCTTGAGACTTGTTTTATTTATATATTATCAAACTCTAGTAGCAATTAGGTTGCAATTGAGTAGTACTTCTCCAATTGTGACTCCTTGACCTCATACTCGCTGTTCAACTGTTTGGTGACCAACTGGGAATCGGTATGAACAACAAGCTCTCTCGCTCCAAGCTAGCAAGCTAACTATAACCCTGATACCAACGCCTTGTACTCTGCAGCGTTATTAGATGCCTGAATCTAAAAGAGAGTCTATATCGCCAATCGTTTCCTTCGGGATCCACCAAGAGTACTACTTTTGATCTAGTCTTCGCCATAGATCCATCAGCATAAACCAGCCAATCTTTTGATTTGTCGGCGGTTATAGTTTTTTCCTATGGCAGACTAACTACTATTCTGAATGCAACAAATGGAACAGAAATTTTAGTACAAATAGGAAATTTGTCATAAGTCATTACAGAGGTAGCGTAGTGGACCAAAGACTTCCATTGAGACTTGAAGTGGATTATAGTTCAAATATATTCTTTTTCATTACGTAGTATAGAATTTATTATTTATCAATCGGGCTACCTAAGGAATTGGTAGGTGCCTCAAACGAACATTTAACCATGAAGTCAACCAAAACTTGCCCCTTTATCGCAGTTTGCGGTGCAAACTCTATACCAAACTTGGTGAGCTCTATACTCCATTTAGTCACTCTTCTAGAGGTGTCAGGTTTAGAAAAAAGTTCTTTGATAGGCTGGTTCATCGCGACTACCACTGGTTGGGCTTGGAAGTATGATCGCAGCTTGTGAGCTATAGTAATTAAAACTAAAATAAGTTTTTCAACTTTCACCTACCTGAGTTTGCCATTTTGCAGCACCTTACTGATGTAGTATATTGGGAACTATCAAACACCCTCTGCCTTGAGCAAGACAGCTACCACAGTTTCCTCAGACGTAGCGAGGTATAAGTACAAGGTCTCTTATTCACAAGGTGACATTAGTAATAGAGGATATGTGAGATACTCTTTGAGCTTCCCAAAAGTTGTTTGGCATTCCTCTGTCCAGGAAAAAGAGGTGCGTAGGGACTTGAAGAAAAGTAAGCATTTATCAGTCATCCACGACGCAAATCTGTTGAGTGCGACCACTCTTCTAATCAACTATTGGATATCCTTTATTGTCTTCAGAGGGGGCATTTCTAAGATGACTTCAATTTTCTCAAGGTTCACTTTAATTCCCCTCTCTGAGATCACAAAGCCTAGAAATTTGCTAGCCCTAACCCCGAAGGCGCACTTATCCAGGTTTAGCCTCATCCAGTGGGCTCGCACTACTGCAAATACTTCTGACAAATTATCAACATGCTCGGCGAGAGTGGAGCCATTCACTAACATGTCATTGACATAAACCTCAACACTTCACCCTATCTACTCTCTAAAAATTTTGTTCACCAATCTCTAGTAAATTGCACCTGCATTTTTCAAACAAAAAGGCATCACACGATAGCAAAATAAACCTTCTTCTATAACAAAAGTTGTTTTCTCTTGGTATTCAAGAGCCATGGAGATCTGATTATATCCAAAGAAAGCATCCATAAAGCTCATGAATTTGTTACCAGAGGATGCATCAACAAGTCTGTCAATCAAAGGAAGAGGAAGCTATCTTTGGGACAAGCCTTGTTGAGATTGGTAAAATATATCCACATTCTCCATTTACCACTCACCTTCTTCACCATTACCACATTCGAGATCTAATCTGGATATTTGACTTCCCTGATGAATTCCGCAGCCAACAGCTTCATGACTTCGTACCTTACAGCCTCTACAACCTGCGACACAAACGTATCCTCTTTTACTTCACAAGTCTGGCTTCGAATAGAACATTCAACCTGTGCACAATTACCTGAGGATCCACCCCTGGCATATCTGTAGCGGACCAAGCAAAAATGTCAGCATTCACTCTTAAGAAAATAATCAAATTTTCCTTTTCCTCACTTGTTAGCATAGACGAAATTCTAACCACCTTATTTGTACTACCACTAAAAAGTTAAAAAGTTTCCATAGCCTTGGTTGCTTCTAGCTTCTTAGCTCGCTCATCGCATCTGTTATCCAAGCTATTCAAATCCAACAACTGACCATCCAGCTTAGGCTGTTGTGAACCCTACCATCACTGTTCTTGTTCATGAGTCTGTTGTACCAATAACATGTGACATTGTCTGGCTGCTCTTTGATCCGATTACATGTAACCCACCCCAGTCTTAGCGGGAAACTTTATTTTTCATACAGAAAGTAGCCACCATTATCCTTGCCATCCTCATGATCGGGCGTCCAAAGATAGCATTATAAGCTATAGGATGATCCACCATATAAAACTGGACATACTCCGTGGTGGTGTGCTCGCCATCTCCTAAAGTCACTGGCAAGGTAATAGAGCATTTTACTTTGATGAGGTGATTCACAAAACTGTTCAATGGGCTCGCCTTCTTAGTATCTTCTCCTTCAATCTTATTTTCTAAAAATCATCCCAAGTTAGAACCTCAACGGTGCTCCTACTATCCACAAGAATCCTTTTCACCTCAAAATCGACAACTGTTGCTTCACTACCATAGGATCGTTGCCATCTTTATCACATACTAACTTTTCATCCTCATGAGTGAAGTCCACCTTCCACCTTTCCTGTTGACGTGACCTCTTGAGTGAACCGATAGATATGACACCCTTGAGGTGTGCCTTCCTCTTAGTGCTAAAGGTCGCCCACTCTTCATTTGTTCCAAATATTACATGGATGGTACCCCTAACCTTCTATTTACCCTTAAGATCACCCCACGAACTCTGACCCTGTTGAGAAACACCCTGATCAACAAACTCGATGAGCTCACCGTTTCTCACTACTTCCTCGATGGCATCCTTTAGAGTGAAATAGTCTTCGGTCTTGTGCCCAACATCATTGTGGAAGGCACATTTGTCTCTCGAGTTGGATCTCATTGTATTGTACCTCATTGGAGATGGCTTAGGCAGAATTCTAAAACTTTTTACCTGGTTCAAAATGCAAGAGTGAATAGCGTTCAAAGGAGTATAAACTTTGAACCTGTCATTGGGGTTGTATCTCCTGGTATGCTCTGGTTAAGATCTCTGAGGAGTCTTGGGAGAATCACTTTGCGCTTGATTTTTTTATTGTCCATCACCTCTCACTCGTAACTATTGGTTAGGAGGACCCTTCTTATTGCGAGCTCCCTCACGATTTCTAAATTGCCTATCTTCCCTCTACAAAGTGCCACGTGATGCCTTCTTGATCTCTGTTTCTTTTGCAAACTTGTGGGCCTACTCATACAAAATAGCCAAACTCTGCAATATGTTATCAGTAAATGAGTATTACACGTGATCATTTTGTACCTTTATTATGAAGGCATCAATTGCCCATTGATCGTCCAAATTCTCCGTATTCAGAGTCACTGCATAAAACCGCTTAACATAATCTTGGAGGGACTCACCCTTTTTCTGTTTCACCAACATCAGTCCTTTATGTGTACTTATGATCTCTCTTTGGGCTCTGAATCTCCCTAAAAACATTTTTCATAAGTGAGAAAAGCTTTACATTGAGCCTTGGGGAAGGGATAAATATCAGTCATTTGCACTTCCTTTAAGCGTCGTGGAAAAAGCCTTACATTTTACTGAATCTAATGCTCCTAATATGTTCATGTAATCATTGTACTGTATCAAGTGGGCCTGCGGGTCCCTTCTCCCTTCAAACATGTTCTTCGAAACCTTAAAATCACGTGGTAAGTACACCGCTGCTATCTCTGAGGTCAATGGATTGTTAGAAAAAAAAAGATAGCCAATCTATGTTTTGAGATTCGAGGTGCAATGCTCTAACATCTCGTCGTTGTTCATTCATTGCACTTTTCCATTCTCTTGCATGCATGCTCGGAGCTTCATCCTTCACATGCATATTGTCATGAAAATTAGAAGTGTCAAAGTTTACCTTCCTTCTTAACTCCTTATTCTGTTTCAATAATGCCTAGAGCACATTTTTAGTAAAATCAAAACAGTAGTTTCGGGACCACAATTCTAACGAGTAGATTATTTTTTATTATTTTAATATCTATGGGATAAAATTAAAGTCGTATTAAAATTTCATTAAGAAATTTTGATGTTTGTTTGATTAATTAGGTAAAAAGGACTAAATCATAAAAGGTGCAAAAGTTGCGTTCTATTAGTTAAAAGGGTCAAATGGCTATGAAACTTTAAAGTAAATGGACTTAAATAGTAATTGTACTATTTTTAAGGTCAGTGGACAAATATGGACATAATTTAAGTGAATTTTAATGTTAATAACAAAAGTTAAAATAGTAATTTTATAATTAAAATTAAACTAAAACAAAGAAAAGATGGTATTGTCTTTCTAAATGGTTATTCCTCGTTGAAATATTGAAGAGAAACACCATTTTTGGTGCTTTGAAGGCTTGACTAACATTGTTCTTGCATGTTAGTATTTTTGAGATCAGGATAAACCACGTACGGACCTAGATCAAGGAAAAACAAAAGCTTCAGATTAATTCGACCTAATTTTTATGCCCCTAGTCATCGAGGTAAGTTTGTATGAACGGTTAACTTATTAATATTATTTAAATTGAATGTTATTATGTTAACTATAATATGAATGGATTGATGTATAAACCTATCAATACTATGACGAATATAAAGTCTCGATTGAACCTTAAGAATTTTTAGAATACGAATGACATTTCATTAGGGATTTCATGTTTCGGGTGTTGGTCTTGAATGTCCTACCGATGGTTGAGGTCCTGCATTTGTTGCGGATACTCCATAGCTCGTGTGAGCAGCATCGTGTAGCTTACATTCTGACCCACAGCTCGTATGAGCAGGCCTATTTCACAGCTAGTGTGAGAAATGATGTAAAGGAAAGGCTACGGTTATATGCAATGCACACTTCGTGTGAGCTTTCCCGTGTATCCGATGAAATTCTAGATGGTTCAACGGGCAAGAAATGAGATTGAAATGGTAAGTTCCCAAATGGAATTAAGCATAATCTTATGGAAAGAATGCATGAACTAAATGATGTATTTCATATGGAAAATGACTTATCTTATGGTTAGTTCATTTGAATTATGTACAAGTATACTAACTTGTATATTGAATGGTGATGTATAGGCTTATGCCAAGCTTATGGTTGGATTATATTACACTTATGCTTTATATTATGCAAATGAAATAGTAAGTCAAGTTTTGATTTATACGAGTTTACTAAGCATTAATTGCTTACATAGTTTCTTTCTAATGTTTTATAAATTATCGGAAGCCCGATTTGGTTGGAAGCTCATCAGAGATTTATCACACTATCCAGGAGACATTTCGGTAGTTTTTGAACGTTTTGGCCAAGGTTTATAATGACATGTATAGGATGAATTGTAATTGTGCTTTGATAAATGTTTAGTTGGTATTTTGGCACGTATAAGTTTTGGAAGTTAACTTAGTTGGTACCATTTGATGCCTTGTCAAATTATGTCATTTTGGTTATCTTAATATGCATGTTTGTATGGCTCTTTATGGTAAGTTTGGAATGGTATGTCAATGGTCTTATTTGTGGTATGTTTTGGTGAGTATTGAACTAGAACATGATGCTTGGATTGTGGTATTTTTGACATGTTTAGGTAGGTGATGTTTGTATGTGTTTGAGGTGCCTTTGAATGGCATATTGGTTAGTTGTATTAGAACTTTGAAATGACATTTTGGTGTATGTTTTGGTAATGTTTAGGTTTCCTTGAAGTATGCTTAAATGGCAACACGAACGTGTGTCATCTAATGTTATCTTAGGTTGCAAGTCAGTGAGTTACACGTCTAACACACAGTCTGGCACACGGGCATGTAGGGCAACTTAGAGAGGTACACGGTCGTGTGACCCTACTCAAAGAGTTACATAGGTGAAGACATGAGCTAGGACACGACCGTGTGTCCCTAGTTCGAAGGTTGCATGGTCTGAGACACGAGCGTGTGTCTCAGCCGTGTGAGGCACACGGCCGTGTGACCCTTGTTTCTAAAATTTTGTGACTTTTTCCTAAACTTTTCAAATTGTTTCAAATAGGTCCTGAATTGGTTCTAAGTTATTTTTAGGGCATCGAGGGCTCAATTTAAGGACAATATGCATGATTTAAAACAATTATGATATGATTAAAGTGTTGAATGGTTTGAAGTTTAAATGTTTTTTATTGTACGGTAATGCTCTGTAACCCTACACCAGTGACGAAAACGGGTTAAAGGTGTTACAGTAGTGGACTTTATCTTATTCTCGATCATGTCCATTGGCAAATAGATCATTAAGTGATTACCTTCCGGCCATTCTATCAGCCTTCGTTTAGCCTTGATAGTTCCTTTGATTTTCTCGCCATTTTTGCAGACTCTACCATTTCTTTACTTTGTATTCTTTATTCCATTTATTCCTAGTGTTGATTCTTCCTTTTACCATGTTTCTACAAGGTAGTTTTTCTACCTACCCTTTTACTGATCCTAGAATATTTCCCCCTAGATAACCATTTCTATTTTATTTAGTCCAGGGCGGGCTCCTCCTCTTACCATAGTCCCGAAAGAATTTTTGACATCCCAACTGTTGGATAACTTATTGTGGTTTAGCCCGAATGGGTAACCTGAAACGAATTTATGTTTAGTTTGAACGAGCAACAAATGTGGTTAGTATTAGTGTATTCAAGTTCATTTATTGAGTTTCATCCGATAATACTGTTAATACGAAAAGAGAAAACGAGATGACACAAGATGTATTTGATGTTCAAATATGGTATTAGTGAATGATTTGAATATAAAGCTTTGGTATACATGTAAGATTACTTATATGATTTGAATTGGTATTATAACAACTTATTTTTCAGTGGTGTCGGAAGCAGTGGTTTTGTGCCCACAGATCCAATAAGCAAGCTCGTAAATATTATTATTTAATACTTATGAGTCAATTGTAGTATTAAAATAAAGTTTGAATTGGCAAATTATGTTATTTGAATGAATCATTAGGTTCAAGTGGTATGACCCTAAAGTTAAATGGTTTTAGAAAATGAGGTATCGGGACCTCATTTCTATAAACCGAGTCATAAATATTTTATTAAATATT
>CM025148.1:5527901-5553062 GCA_013467495.1 Gossypium gossypioides | reverse complement strand
CAAGCCATGCACATCCACTAACTCAATTAATGGTCTAATTACCATATAAGGACCTCCACTTTAATGTTCTATAGCTATTTCACGCCTTTAGCTAATAGAACACAACTTTTGCACTTTATGCGATTTACTCCTTTTTCATAAATTGAGCGTACAAACAGTAAAATTTCTTAACGAAATTTTTATACTATAATACTATCATGCTGTAGATATTAAAATAACATTAAAATAAATTTTTTGACCTCATATTTGTAGTCCCGAGACCACTATTTTGATTTCACTAAAAATGGGTTACAACCCATCTGTTTTAATGTTAGTTCTTTCTTCTTCATCGACTTCTCTTTTTCTCTCTTGATTGTTCTTCATTCTTGCTATCTCCTTCAATTGGTGGTGATTCTTGTCTCGGTTGGATTTCAATTGTACTCTTGCGTGGTGTTGGATCTTCATCCCTTTTGCAATTTGATTTTTCGGGTAGTTGGTTGTAAGTATTCGTAAGTAAGGGTTTGCTGTGGTTTTAGAAGGAATCTTTGTTAATGTCTTAGTATTCAGTTTGAAGTATAAGTTGATTCTGTGTATCGTTTTGCTATGTGATATTTAAGAAATCCGAGACTCTCCTATTGCGAAGTAGAGTTTAAGGCCTGCCGTGGACGTGGGTAAGTATTTGAAACGATTATGAGTTCAATCTTTTAGTTGAAATTGTTTATGGTTACGTTGTAGTCGACTGGTGACTAGATAGGAATTGAGGAATTAAGATTAATTTGGGGTGTTTTATTGGAAAATTTTAGGTTCTAGTTATCTCGTGGGAGAGTTTGCATCAAAAATTAGCCAAATGAGTAATCGAAAAATAGCAACCGAAGAAAGCCAAAATTGGGGCCTCTCGACGCCACACGGCCGCGTGCCTGATTGTGTGGTAGGCTGTGTACGACACACAAGCGTGTGATAAGCCGTGTGCGAGGTCGTGTATGCTACACGGGCTAGGCCATTTTGGACCGTGTGGGCCACATGGGCTAAACCATTTTTGGGCGTGTGGGCTCAAATTTTAAAATTTTTCCCTAGGGTTGTACATGTCGTCCCGATCGACTGTGGACCTTCTGTAGGGCCGGTATGTGTGGTATAAGCCATAAAGAATGAAGTCTGCTACTCTGTGAGATTGAAATAACTGTAACACCCCAAATTCGGCCTAGACGTTATGGTCGGATCTAGGAGTGTCACGAAGAAAGGTTTTGAAACCGATCATACTTCGATAAAACGTCCAAGTTTAATAAAACGTATTTATTTATATATTTACTACTGACCGTTACATGTTATCCTTTAAGGTTAACCAAATCATTCCACAGCGAAAGTTTGAAAAACCATTAAAATCAAAACCACGCTTGTGTTTTAAAAAATAACATTTGTTCGCATAAAGACGATATTTTTTCAAATCGTTGCAGTTTAAAAATCATAACGCATCCAAACGAAAAATTTAAACCACACAGTTCAAAAAGTCTGGAGAGTCCAAAAATTACAAAACTCTCATGAAAACTAGAATTTCAGTAAAAACCATTAAATTATAATAATGAAAACAGTTTCCCGTTAAGTGGTCACCGCTGAGCCTCTGTTGCACCGACCCGCCTATGTCTGTGGATTACCTGAATAGAACAGACAAATAGATGTGAGTTTTCGTAAACTCAGTGTGTAAGCCAACAGAAACAGTCATACAACATACAAAGAATTTCTTGTAAAGTCAGATACAGATTCGGACCTAAGTCCTTAACAGATACAGATATCAGAATTAGATAAACAAAATAGATATACAGAATCTTACTCCCATCCTCTACACACCATCTTCGACCATCCCATCACACCATGTGGGGTTAAAAACACCCACCCATCCCAACACACAATAAAGTGTTGATGCGACACATAACAGAACAATATGCAGCCCAACTGCCAGAATATAGGCGAAAGGTCGCCGTATACATCACTTCGTCCACATATGCAAAACCCTACCCCAAACACACATACATAATACAGATGCAACCATAATATAATAAACATGCTTAACATGCCCATATACAGATAAATACATACTTAACAGTATAGTCAGGCATACATATCAGTTTCCTACTCAAATTGAACTATCAGATCACATAAAATACGGCTTGGTTAGCCCTTACTGACTCTACGGTAGGCCCACAGTCGATTGGAACGACCTGTAAGACCTTAGGGAAAATTTTAGAATTCTGGGCCGACATGCCCGTGTGGGCCTACACGTCCAGATTGGCCTTGCCCGTGTGGCCCATACGGCCTGGCCCAAAACCCACACGCCCGTGTGGTATGCCCGTGTGGGACCACACACCCAACCTGCCCTAGTTTGTGTGGCCCATATGGCCACACTCACACCGTCACACGGTTGTGTCTCACACATGGCCAGCCACACAGACAGGCACACGCCCATGTAGTGTCGACAGTGCCCTTTTTTGCTTTTGTCAAACCTCAATTTTTTGTGTTTAGGGTACATACCTAATACGATTCTGATGCGAAAGTAATCTCGAGCCCGCTAGTACCTAAAGACAGCAATCCAACGACCTATTAGCAACCAATTTACAATTTTAACATAACTAAACCGAGCAACGCTCATAAACTTACCACAGCAAAAATGACCACACGGACAAATTAAACCGTTAGAGTGAAAATTACCACTTCATCGTCTTCTCCTACACAACAGTTCGTAGAGATTAGATTCCCTATAATCATCGTTACTCTACAACGACGAGAATGAATCAAAAATTTTACCGAAACCACGCGAAAAACAAAAGAAGTGTGAACAGATTTGATGGGAAACAAAAGAAAAGAAACAAAAAAGTAGAAAAGGGATAGAGAAGATGAAAACGACAGAACCCAGGAGGGAAAACAAAAATTGGCGTCAGAAATTTGGAGGAGGGAAAAAAATAAAAAAAAATTTGATACTTTCCAAACTTCCCACTAACAACCCCATCCCATAAAATTCTCCCTACTAACCACATCCAACCACTTCAGTCACCCAATTCCATCGAACCTCTAATAGACAATCGGAACAAAAATTATCACATTCGCTCACGCAAGGATTCGAGCACAAGACCTCTAGCAAGCTAACTCCTTACCACTCGAACCAGCAGACTCATTCTAATATGAATTTACAAATAATAACACATAAGCCTACTCAGCAGGAATAAGGCTAGGATAAAAAAATAACAAAATTTTCTAAATGTAGGACTTGAATCCAAGACCTTAACCACACACTCAAATCACTTAACCATTGAAGAAGATAATCATTTATGTCAGGATTTACAGAAACAGAAATAAATTATTCAGGGTGTTACAACTCTACCCCCTAAAAGAAATTTCGGCGTCGAAATTTACCTAATCCGAACATATGAGGATACTGCTGACGTATCGAGTCTTCAAGTTCCCATGTGGCATCCTCGGAGCCATGATTCTGCCATAGAACCTTATCTAATGGAATGGACTTCCTCTTCAGAACCTTAATATCTCAATCCAAAATCTAAACCGGCTTCTCCTCAAAAGTCAAGTCCAGTCTAACCTCGATCTCCCTGACAAAGACAACGTAAGATAGGTTAGACCAATACCGTTTCAACATCGAGACGTAAAACAGATCTAGGATACGGTCTAACTTCAGAGGTAGCTCTAATTGACAAGTAACATGTCCTACACACTTCAGAATTCGATACGGCCCAATGAACCTAGGGTTTAACTTGCCCTTACGATCGAATCGCAAAACTTTCTTCCATAGAGCTACCTTAAGGAATACGAAGTCACCCACAGCGAACTTGATGTCCCTTCTTTTCAGATCTGCATAGGACTTCTGTCTATCAGCAGCCACCTTTAGATGATCCTGAATCAGTCTTAACTTATCTTCAGTCTCAAAAACCAACTCAGGACCCAAAATTCGTCGCTTCCCCAACTCATTCTAACATAGTGGAGTATGTCACTTATGACCATACAAAGCCTCGTAAGGTGCCATCTAAATGCTAGACTGGAAACTATTGTTGTAGGCGAACTCAGCTAACGGCAGAAAATCCTCCCAACTACCTCGAAAATCAATCACACAGCTCCAAAGCATATCCTCTAATATCTGAATCACCCTCTCAGATTGACCATCGGTCTGAGGATAGAACGCAGTACTAAAGTCCAATCTCGAACCCAGAGCTTCATAAAGTTTCCTCTATAACCGATAAGTGAAGTAAGGATCCCTATCAAAGATGATCGAAACCAAAACCCCATGCAATCTTACAATCTCAGAAATATAAAGATTCGCTAACTTTTGCAGAAAGTAGTCCATCCGAACAGGAATAAAATGGGCAGACTTGGTCAATCGATCCACGATGACCCAAATAGAATTCTTCTTCGTGAGTGTCAAGGGCAACCTACTAACGAAGCCCATCGTCACTCGTTCTCATTTTCATAAGGGAATCTTAACGGGTTGAAGCAAACCCGAAGGCAACTGGATCTCAACCTTAACTTGCTGGCACGTCAGACAACGAGCAAAAAAATTCGTTACCTTTCGTTTCAAACCCGACCACCATACAGCTCACGAAGATCCTGATACATATTATTACCACGGGAACGTATAGCATAAAGGCTACTATACGCTTCCTCAGAATCGACTGTATCAGATCAGAATCGTTCGATACACAAACTCGTCCTCGTAAACACATAACTTTATCCCTATTCAGTCTAAAATCAAAAGCACTCCCACTTTCAATCTGACGAAACCACAGACCTAAAGACTCATCCCCCAACTTTTTTTCTCGAATCTGCCTAATCCAAGTTGGCTTAACTTGTAACTCGGTTAACAGACCCCCATCATCGAACAAACTAAGACGAGTGAACATCACTCTCAAATCAGTCATCGCTCTACGAATAAGAGCATCGGCCACTACATTAGCTTTATCGGGATGATACTCTATTGTACAGTTATAGTCCTAAGCAGTTCAATTTAGCGACGCTGCCTGAGATTCAACTCCTTTTCAGTAATGAGGTACTTGAGGTTCTTGTGATTGGTGTAAATGACACACCTCTCACGATACAAATAGTGCCTCCAAATCTTTAAAGCAAACACCACGGTAACTAACTTGAGATCAAGCGTCGGATAATTTCTTCCATGTGACTTAAGCTGCTGGGACGCATAAGCCACAACCTTACCATCTTGCATGAATACACACCCCAGACTGACGTGCGATGCATCACTATACACTACAAACTCCTTACTAAATTCAAGCTGTATCGGAATAAGAGCCTAAGTCAGAACAGACTTGAGCTTCTCGAAGCTCGATTGTTACACATCATCCCAGACGAAAGGAACATTTTTACGTAGAAGCTTAGTCAGAGGAGCTGCAATATGTGAGAACCCTTCAACAAACCTCTGATAATAACCCGCAAGACTTAGAAAACTGCGGATCTCAGATACGTTATTAGGTTGTTTCCAATCAAGCACAACCTCAATCTTTTTAGGATCAACTCGTATCCCCTCAACAGAAATCACGTGCCCAGAATTGTTTCCTCTCGCAACTAGAATTCACATTTGCTCAACTTAACATAGAGCTGTTTTTCTCGAACTATCTAAAGCACTATGCTAAGATGCTCATCCTCGGTCTTAGAGTACCCCAGAATATCATCAATGAAGACTACAATAAACTGATCCAGATACGACTGAAAAACTCAATTCATCAAATCCATGAATACAACCGGAGCATTCGTTAAACCAAAGTGCATTATTAGAAACTCGTAGTGCCCATAACGAGTCCTAAATGTCGTCTTATGAATATCAGCTTCTTTAACTCTAAACTGATGATACCCAAAATGAAGATCTATTTTCGAAAATACTTAAGCCCCTCGGAACTGATCAAACAGATCATCGATCCTCGGAAGTGGGTACTTATTCTTCACCCAGTTTATTTAACTATCGGTAATCGATGCACATCATCATGGTACTATCTTTCTTCTTTACAAACAAAATTGGTGCCCCCTATGGAGACACACTAGAATGGATGAAACCACAATCCAAAGCTCCTAAAGTTGAGCCTTAAGCTCTATAAGCTCTTTTAGTGCCATACGGTACGGAGCGATGGACACCAGAGTTGTACCCTGTAGAAGCTCATTGCCGAACTTAATTTCTCGATTCGGAGGTAAACTCGGTAACTCCTTAGGAAAAACATCAAAAAATTCCCTCACTGTCCTGATATCCCCAACATAAGAGTCTTCAGAAACTGAAACACTGACGTAGGCCAAATATGCCTCACACCCTTTCCGAACAAATCTCTCAGCCACAAGAACAAATATCACATTAGACAAATAATCTCGACTCTCATTGATCACAACTATTTCCTTATCATCCTCGATTCTCATAACGACTCTCTTAGTCGTGCAATCAAAACTAACTTGGTGCTCAACTAACCAGTCCATACCCAGAATTAAGTCGAACTCCTCAAACGATAGCTCCATTAAATTTACTGGAAACACAGTCTATTTTAGCTCTAATGTAACATTCCTATATAATCTACTAACCCAAACATATTGCCCTAACAGACGCAGTACAGTAATCTCACCAGAATTACACTCAATAGAAATCCCTAAGTTCTCAAAAACAGAACTAGCTACATAGAAGTGTGTAGAACCTATGTCTATCAAAGTAGTATATGGAGCATCAAAAATAAAGAACGTACCCATGATCACATCAGGGGCATTTTTGTCCTTTCGGTGTCAAGCAGCATTAAACAGTGCAGGTTGCCTCGCCTTAGTCTAATTAGCACATTTTTCCAAAGCTCTCTGTCATCGGCCCATACCATTACAACCCCTAGTCGGTCCAAGGCCCCTAGGTGGCTGCTGTACTACCCTCTGAGGCTGAACAAAACCAAGTTTCGAAGCTTGCATCTGATCAGCATGATGTGGACACACTCTAATCTGATGCTCCAAAGACCCACACCGCAGACAAGCCCCTAATCTCCTCCAACACTCACCCAGATGGTGCCTACCACAATCACCACAAGGCTGAATCTTAATAGGAGCAACATGAACTCCCACCATAATAGGCCCATCAGGTCTGGCTCGTTTCTTAGGCTCTCTTAATCCCTCTTATTCTTCCCTTTCTCTCGGTCTCTGTTCTGGCACTCCACGTACTTAACCTCCTCGGCGATCTTCGCTTTATCCACAAGAACTGCAAGCTCTCGCTCCCTCTGTGGAGCAATCAATACCCTCAAACTATCCTTCAAACCATCCTCAAAATAGACACATTTCTCATACTCAGATGCCACCATGCCTCGAGCATAGCGGCTTAGTCTCAGAAACTCAACCTCATACTCAGCCACAGGCTTATCACCTTACGTGAGATTCATGACCTCAAGCCTACAAGCATCAACATAGCTTGCGCCCACATATTTTTCCTGGAAGGCATTCCTAAAGTAGTCCCAGTTCAGAAGATCTAATTGAATACCTTCCTCAACCGACAACCACCACTGATAAGCTTCGTCCCGAAGCAAAGAGACTGCACCCTTCAGTTTTTGCTTAAGAGTGTAGTCAATGTCATTCCTAATCCTCTTAGTGGCCTACAACCAATACTCGGCCACAGTAAGGGCGACTCCAGTGACGCCCCTAAACTACTCAGCTCTATTGGACTTGTGTCGTTTAGTTACTGACTCATGGCCACTAGATCTAGAATGGGGTCCAACGACCTTCTCCAAAACTCTCAACATGCCTTGAGACAGTGCGTCGTCCCCAGCCAAGCGGCTTTAAGACCCAGTCTCAATAGTAGGTCAAACCAGTGTCTCACACGTATCTAGATTCGGTATACTACTTAGGGAGGAAGACTCAACTCAAGCCCCCTTACGGCGCCCNCCGCCGCGCCCACGAACACTACGACCGCGAGTTTCACGATCATTCATTATATTTTTAGCTTTATCTACATTATAAAATTTTATGCATCAGTTCCAGTGTTTATTAGCAGATATTTTATGCTTAATTCAGAAGTATTTCGGAGGTTTTAGTCTCTAACTAACTCAGTTTAGTTTCAAAAAGTACTAACTACAATATTTTCAGAAAGTCCTACCTAAGTTTAGAAATACTTACAAGATCGACGTCGGAGACTCAGTGTACCACATACTCGTTCAAGATAAAACAAATTTTTCTTAAAACCAATCTTTTTCAAATGAAATTTTGGAACCCAAAATTGACAGCTCGAGTTTTGCAACCTGGCTCTAATACCACTAAATGTAACACCCTAAATCCAGCCTAGACGTTATAGCTGAATCCGAGAGTGTCACGAAGAAGGGTTTTAAAACCGATGATACTTCGATAAAACGTCCAAGTTTAATAAAACGTATTTATTTATATATTTATTATTGACCGTTACATGTTATCCTTTAAAGTTAACCAAATTATTCCGTTTAAATCAAAACCACGCTCGTGTTTTCAAAAATAACATTTATTCGCGTAAAAATGATATTTTGTCGAATCGTTACAGTTTAAAAATTACAACGCATCCAAACCAAAAATTTAAACCAAACAGTCTAAAAAGTCCGGAGAGTCCAAAAATTACAAAACTCTCACGAAAACCAGAATTTCAGTAAAAACCATTAAATTATAATAATGAAAATAGTTTCCCGTCAAGTGGTCACCATTGAGCCACTATTGCACCAACCCGCCTATGTTTGTGGTTTACCTGAACAGAACAGACAAACATATGCGAGTTTTTCTAAACTCAGTGTGTAACCTAACAGAAATAGTCATGCAACATACACAAAATTTCATGTACAGTCAGATACAGATTCGGACCTATGTCCATAACAGATACAGATATCAGAATCAGATAAACAGAACAAATATACAGAATTCTACCCTCATCCTCTACACACCATCTCTGACCATCCCATCACACCAAATGGGGTGAAAAACACCTACCTATCCCAACACACCATAAAGTGTCGATGCGACACATAATAAAATATTATGCAATCCAGCTGCCAGAATATAGACGAAAGGTCGTCGTACAAATCACTTCATCTATATATGCAATACCCTACCCCCAAACACACATACAGAATATAGATGCAACCATAACAAAATAAACATGTTTCACATGCCCGTATACAGATAAATACATACTTAACAATATAGTCAAGCATACATATCAATTTTCTACTCAAATTGAACTATAACATCACATGAAATAGGGTTTGGTTAGCCCTTACGGACCCTACGGTAGGCCCACGGTCGATTGAAACGACCTGTGTGACCCTAAGAGAAATTTTAGAATTCTGGGCCCACATACTCGTGTGGCTTACCCGTGTGGGCCCACACTCGAAGATTGGCCTTACTCGTGTGGCCTACATGGCCTGGCCCAAAACCCACACACCAGTGTAGGCCAACATGCTCAACCTAGCCTAGCTCGTGTGGGCCACACGGTCGTGTTTCACACATGGCCAGCCATACAAACGGGTACACGCCCATGTAGCATTGATAGTGCCCTTTTTCGACTTTCGTCGAACCTTAATTTTTCGTGTTTAAGGTACACACTTGATACGATTCTGATGTGAAAGTAATTTCGAGCCCGCTAGAACCTAAAGACAGCATTCCAACGACCTATTATCAACTAATTTACGATTTTAACAAAACTAAACCGAGTAACGCTCATAACCTTACCACTGCAAAAACGACCACACGCACAAATTAAACCATTAGTGTAAAAATCACCGCTTCACTGTCTTTTTCTACATAACAGTTCGCAAAGATCAGATTCCCTACAATCATTATTACACCACAATGACGAGAATGAATCGAAAAGCTTACTGAAATCGAGCCAAAAATAGGAGAAGTGTGAACAGATTTGAAGGGAAACGAAAGAAAAAGAAACAAAGAAGTAGATGAGGGACAGAAAAGATGACAACAACAGAACCTAGGAGGAAAAACAGAAACTAACATCAGAAATTTGGAAGAGACGGAGAAAAAAATAAAAATAATAAAAATAATTAATTTGATACTATCCAAACTTCCCACTGATAACCCCATCCCATAAAACCCTCCCTACTAACCACATTCAACCACTTCAGTCACCCAACTCCACCAAACCTGTAACAGACAACCGGAACAAAAATTATCACCTTCGCTCACATAAAGATTCGAACACAAAACCTCCAGCAAGCTAACTCCTTACCACTCGAACGAGCAGGCTCATTCTAATATGAATTTACAAACAATAACACATAAGCCTACTCAGCAGGAATAATGCTAAGATAAAAAATAACAGAATTTGCCAAAAGTAGAACTTGAACCCAAGACCTTAATCACACACTTAAATCACTTAACTACTGAAGGAGATAGTCATTTATGTTAGGATTTACAGAAATAGAAATAAATTTTTCAGTGCGTTACAATAACATCTACATTTGTATTGTGTAATATGATATGTATGATATGTTCTGTTATGTTATGTATGAGTATATTTAGTATTTTTTATACGAGCATGTATGTGATATACGTTCTGTTATATATTATTCTACTATATTTAATATTCTATTTGTATTTGGCTATGGGGCGGGTTATGTATTATGAGGAGGAAGTATTCTGTGTGAGGCAATATCTCGCAAATATACTGGCAGCAATGCTTCGATTATTCTGAAAAGTGACGTATGAACATTATGTGGTGTATAGTGCTGGGTGGGTGTTTTATACCCCATGTGGTGTGTTGGGATGGTCGGAGTTGGTGTGTAGAGGATGGGGGTAGGATTATGCATATCTATATCTATACGGTTCTGTTATAATTCTGATTCTGCAAGACATTTACGTCCATATATGTTCTGCCATGAGAAAATAGGCCCACAGTTGATCAGAAGACCCGTGTAACCCTAGGAAAAATTTTAGAAAAAATGGGCCCACATGCCCGTGTGATCCCACACGAGCCCACATGTCTGTGTGACCCACATAACCTGGCCCAAAACCCACACGGGTGTGTGACAGGTTTATGTGGGCCCACACCCCTAACTTGGCCTAGCCCGTGTGGCCCACACAACCACATCCACACTACCACAAAGCCGTGTCTCGCACACTGCCAACCACACAGGTGTCCACACGCCCGTGTGGCATTAACAATCTACATTTTTAGCTTTCGCCGAAACTTATTTTTCACGCATAAGGGGTACACACCTGTTACGATTTTGATGAAAAAATAATCTCAAGCCCTTCGGAACCTAAAAACAGAATACCCACAATGAATTTAGCCAACAATTCATAAACCCCTCAAAATTAAACCGAATAATGCGTACTCATTTACTGCCAACACACCCGTTCACTCGCACAAATTAGACCGTAGAAAAGAAACTGCTGCTACCCACTTTTCCTACGCAAAAAAATACAGTAAAGATTCAACCTTCAGAAATCAAACGATAAAAGAATGCAAACGCAAGCCCACTTACCGATTACACAGAAACTTAGGGCTCGAAAAGCACAAAAGCAAGGATTAGAGGTAGAGACAAAGAACGGAAAAAAATAGTTTAATTTTCCGTCAGAGAGTAAAGAAGGCAAAAAAAATTGGGGATTTTTGTTTTGGAAGAAGAAGAACGTCAAGAAGAAATAAGAGATTTTTGGGGAGAGAAAATAAAATGAAATAAAATAAGATAATTACCAAATCTCAACCCCCCACTAACCATATAATCTCAACTTCCCCAGAATCCCAACACAACCGAAACACCAACACAAAAATTGAACAAAAATAATACCTCCTCTCGCGTAAGGATTTAAACATAGGACCTCCAACATATTAACTCCCTTACCACTTGAACCAGCAGGCTCATTCTGATATGGATTAATAGAAAATTTTATATAAGCCCACTCATCAAGGGTAAGGCTGGAATTTAGAAGGAAAAAAACAAAATTGGCAAAAGTGAGACTTGAACCCAAGACCTCATACACACACCAAGAACACTTAACCACTGAAGTAGATACACATTTGTGTCAGATATTTACAGAAATAGAAATAAATTATTCTGGGGGTTACAACTCTACCCCCTAAAAAAATTTCGACCTCAAATTTTGCCTAATCAGAGCAGATGAGGATACTACTGACGCATTAAGTCCCCAAGTGGCTTCCTCAGTGCCATGATTCCATCCCAGAACCTTCACTAACGGTATGGACTTTCTCCTTAGTACCTTAATATCACGATCCAAAATTTGAACTGGCTCTTCCTCAAAAGTCAAGTCCGGTCTAACCTCAATCTCCTCAATAGAGACAATGTGAGATACGGTCTAACTTTGAAGGAAGCTCCAACTGATAAGCGACTGGTCCCACTCGCTTTAGAATCCGATATGGCCCAATAAAGCTAGGGCTTAACTTTCCCTTACGACCGAACTCCAAAACTTTCTCCCACGGAGAAACATTAAGAAAGACGAAGTCACCCACAAAGTACTCAATATTACTCAACTTCAGATCTACATAAGACTTCTACCTATCAGAAGCCGCATTTAGACAATCCCGAATCAATCTAACCTTATCTTCGGTCTCAGAAACCAACTCAGGACCCAAAACTCGACATTCACCCAACTCAGTCCAACATAACAGAGTACAACACTTACCACTGTACAAAGCCTCGTAAGGTGCCATCTGATTGTTATTGTAGGCGAACTCAACTAGCGGCATATAATCTTCCCAACTACCTCAGAAATCTATGACACAACTTCGAAGCATATCTTCCAGTATCTGAATCACCATCTCAAATTGATCATCGGTCTGAGGATGAAATGCAGTACTGAAGTCTAATCTCAAACCCAGAGCTTCGTGCAATTTCTTTAAGAATCGAGAAGTGAGGCAGGATCTCTATTAGAAATTATCAAAATAAGAACCCTATGTAGTTTTACAATCTCGGAGATATAAAGCTTCGCTAACTTCTGCAGAGAGTAGTCCGTCCGAACCAGAATAAAATAAGCGGACTTGGTCAATCGGTCTACGATGACCTATACAGAATCCTTCTTAATGGGTGTCAAGGGCAACCCACTAACGAAGTCCATCATTACTTGTTCCCATTTCCATAAGGGAATCTTAATAGGTTGTAACAAACCCGAAGGCAATTGGTGCTCAGTCTTAACTTTCTGGCATGTTAGACATCAAGCAACGAAATTCATGACCTCATGTTTCAAACTCAGCCACCAATACAGTTCACGGAGGTCCCGATACATTTTATTACCGCCGGGATGCATAGCGTAAAGGTTACTATGCGCCTCCCTCAGAATCGACTGCCTCAAATCAAAATCATTCGACACATAAATCCTACCTCGAAAACATAGAACTCCATCTTTATTCATCCCAAAATCTGAAGTACTACCGCTCTCAATCTGACGAAACCGCAAACCTAGAGACTCATCCCCCAACTGCTTATCTTGAATCTGATCGATCTAAGTTGGCTTAACTTGCAACTCGGCTAACAGACTCCCATCATCAAACAGACTAAGACGAGCAAACATTTCCCTCAAATCAGTCATTATTCTACGATTGAGAGCATCGGCCACCACATTGATCTTACCAGAATGATACTCTGTCGTGCAGTCATAATCTTTAAGTAGCTCAATACACCGACGATGTTTAAGGTTCAACTCCTTCTGAGTAATGAGGTACTTGAGGCTCTTGTGATCAGTGTAGATGATGCACATTTCTCCGTACAGATAGTACCTCTAAATCTTTAACACAAAAACCACAACAGCCAACTCCAGATCATGTGTTGGATAAGTCTCCTCATGTGTCTTAAGCTGACGGGACACATAAGCCATAATTTTTACATCTTTCATCAATACATAACCCAAACCGACGTGCGACGCATCACTGTAGACTACAAATTCTTTACCAGATTCAGACTGTATCAATACAGGAGCCTGAGTCAAAACAGACTTGAGCTTCTCGAGGCTTGATTGTTGCCCATCAGTCAAAACAAAAGGAACACCCTTGTGTAGAAGCTTAGTCAAAGGTGCTACAATCAGAGAGAACCCCTCAACAAACTGCTGATAATAACCCGCCAGACCCAGAAAAATACAAATTTCAGATACGTTCTTAGGCTGTTTCCAATCAAGCACAGCCTCAATCTTTCTAGGATCAACTTGGATCCCTTCAGTAAAAACTACATGCCCTAGAAAAGTTACCTCACGCAACCAGAACTCACACTTGTTCAACTTAGTGTAGAGTTGTTTCTCCCGGAGTATCTGAAGCACTACTCTAAGATGCTCATCATGCTCATCCTTGGTCTTAGAGTAAACCAGAATATCTTCGATGAAGACCACGACGAACTGATCCAGATATGGCTAAAAGACTCAGTTCATCATATCTACGAATGCAGCCAGAGCATTCGTCAGTCCAAATGGCATAACTAGGAACTCGTAATGTCCGTAATGAGTCCTAAATGTAGTCTTATAAACATCCATTTCCTTAACTCTCAACTAATGATACCCAAAATGAAGATCAATCTTCGAAACAGTGAAGCCCTTCGAAACTAATCACACCAATC
Source organism: Gossypium gossypioides (assembly GCA_013467495.1). Classification (NCBI taxonomy): domain Eukaryota; kingdom Viridiplantae; phylum Streptophyta; class Magnoliopsida; order Malvales; family Malvaceae; genus Gossypium; species Gossypium gossypioides. Next base: position 5,538,546 of record CM025148.1, on the reverse strand, counting down.
ATCAATCCTCGGAAGTAGACACTTATTCTTCACAGTCAGTTTATTCAACTGCTGATAATCGATACTCATCCTCATGGGGCCATCCTTTTTCTTCACGAATAGAACTGGTGCCCCATACGGAGACACACTAGGACGAATAACCCATGATTCAGGAGTTCTTGAGCCTTAAGCTCGGCAAGTTCCTTCGGTGCCATATGGTATAGAGCAATAGACACTGAAATTATACCCGGTAGAAGCTCAATGTCGAACTCAACTTTTCGATTCGGAGGTAAACTCAGTAACTCCTCAGAAAAGACGTCCGAAAAATCTCTCACTATTTTGATATCTCCGATAGAAGAGTCCTCAGAAATTGAAACACTGACAAAAGCCATATAAGCCTCACACCCTTTTTGTTCTAATTTTTCAGCCACAAGAGAGGAGATCACATTAGACAGATAATCTCGACACTCACCGATCACAACCACTTCTTTTTCATCATCGATCCTCAAAACGAACCTCTTAGTCGCGTAATCCAAACTAACTCGGTGCTTAACCAACCAGTCCATACCCAGGATTAAGTCGAACTCCCCAAACGAAAGCTCCATCAGATTTGGCAGAAAAATAGTCCTTTGCACCACTAACGGAACACTGCTATAAATTTTACTAACTCAAACAGACTGCCCCTACGGACTCAGTACAGTAATTTCACTAGAAGTGCTCTCAACCGAAATCTTGAAGTTTTCAGAAACAGAACTAACTACATAGGAGTGTGTAGAACCTATGTCTATCATAGCAGTATAATGTACATCAAAAATAAAGAATGTACCTGTCATAAAATCAGGAGCATCTCTATCCTCTCGGCGTTGAGAAGCATAAACCAGTGCACGTTGCCTCACCTCTGTTTGACTAGCACCTCTACCTGGTGCTCTCTGTCCACGACCCATACCATTACCACCCCTAGTCGGTCCACAGCCCCTAGGTGGCTGCTGAACTGCCCTCTGAGGCTGTACAGAATCCGGTCCGAAAGCTTGCATCTGATTAGCCCACTGTGGACACTCTCTAATACGGTGCTCCAAAGATTCACACCTCAAACAAGCCCCTAACCACCTCCAACACTCATTTGGATGGTGCCTACCATAATCTCCATATAGCTGAATCCTAGTAGAAGCAACAAGAACCCCCACTCTAACTGGCCCATCAGGTCTGGCTCGTTTCTTAGGCCTCTGAATAGATCTAGAGGGCTCTGAATCCCTCTTATTCTTGCCTCTCTCTCTGTCCCGGTTCTGGTACTCCATGCGCTTAACCTCTTCGATAATTTTCGCCTTATCAACCAGAACTGCGAACTCTCGCTCCCTCTATGAAGTAATCAGAACCCTCAAACTATTCTTCAGACTGTTCTCAAAGCGAACACATTTCTCGTACTCAGACGCCACCATGCCTCGAGCGTAGTGGCTCAACCTCAGAAACTCGGTCTCATACTCAGCCACAAATTTATCACCTTGCGTGAGATTCATGAACTCACGCCTACAAGCATCAACATAGCTCGCACCCACATATTTCCTTTAGAAGGCAGTCTTAAAGAAGTCTCAATTTAGACGATCCAGCTGAGTACCCTCATCAATTGATAATCATCACTGATAAGCCCTATATCGAAGCAAAGAGATTGCACCCTTAAGTTTCTGTTCAGGAGTGCAGTCTATATCGTTCATGATCCTCCCGATGGCTTCTAACCAATACTCGGCCACAGTAGGGGCGACTCTAGTGACATCCCTAAACAGCTCAGCACCATTGGACTGGACTCGTTCAGTTACCAACCCACAGTCCCTAAATCCAGAATGGAGTCCAAGGACTCTCTCTAATACCCTCAACATAGCTTGAGACAGTACATCATCCTCAACAGAATGGCTTTGAGACCCAGTCTCAGTAGTAGCCGAAACTGGTGTCTCACTCATGTCAAAGTGTAGCATACTACCCAAAGAGGAAGACTCAGCTCGAGCCCCCCTACGGCCTCTACCGCGGCCCCGAATACCACATCCGCGAGTTCTACGAGCGCTCATCGTAATTCAAATTTGTCTACATTATAAAATTTTATGCATCAGTTCCAGTGTTTGTTAACAAATATTTTATGCATAATTTATCAGAAGTTTAGAAATGTTTTCAGAGGTTTCAATCTCTAACTATTTTAGTATAATTTCAGAAAGTACTATCTATAGTGTTTTCAAAATATACTATCTAAGTTTCAGAAATACTTATAGGATCAGTGTCGAAGACTCGGTGTACCACATACTTTTTCAAATTATTCAAACTATTTAAAAATCAATTCTTTTTTAAACACATTTTTGGAACCCAAAATTCACAACCTGAGTTTTGCAATCTGGCTCTGACTAAATGTAACACCCCAAACCCGGCCTAGACGTTATAGTCGAATTCGAAGATGTCACAAGGTAAGGTTTTGAAAACAGAGTCGTTTCATCAAATCATTCAAGTTTTATAGTTCATATTCGTTTATATCTATTTTCGAAAGTGTTATTTAATTCATTTACTTACTAAAACATAATTTACAGCGGAAGTCTTAGAACCGTAATATTTTAGAAGTTCAGTTTGTATTTTCAGAAAAACTTTTGTTTTCGTATAACCGTGTTTCCCATCGTATATTACGACGAAAAAGTCAAAAATTGCATCCAAAGCCAAAATAAAAAAACAACAGTCCGGAGAGTCCCAAAATTTACAAACTCTTAAATTAAACCAGAATTATAAATAAAAAAATGTAATTTACTAAGTAAAACAGTTCTCGATCACACCGCTAAGCCTCCGTCGCACCGACCTGTCTAAGTCTGTGGATTACCTCAACAGAACAGACAAACAGATATGAGTTTTCATAAACTCAGTGTGTAACCCAACAGAAATAGACATGCAATGCATACAGTAAACTCATACACCGTCAAATACAGATTCAGATTCGGACCTAAGCCCTTTACAGATTCAAATAACAGAACAGATATGCAGATAAAAAATACAAAATCCTACCCCCATCATCTACACACCAACTCCGACCATCCCATCACACCATGTGGGGTTAAAAACACCCATCTATCCTTACACACCATATCGTATCATTACGACACATGTCAGATAAAGTACAGCCAAGCTGCCAAAATATAGGCGATGATCGCCATACAGAACACTTCCTCCACATATACCAATCCCACCCCAATAAGATATATATAATCAGATTTATCATGCTCACATGCCCATATTCAGATATCAAATATATAAATACATCAGACTAATCAAACATGCATAACAGTATCATATTCAAAATAGAATATCAGACTAACAAATCGTATAGTTTTAGGGTTTGGTTAGTCCTTACCGACCGTACGATAGGCCCACAGTTGATCGGAACTATCCGTGTGACCCTAGGGAAATGTTTAGAAAAAATAGGCCCACATGCCCGTATGAGCCCACACGAGCCCACATACCCGTGTGAGCCCACACGAGCCCACAAACCCGTGTAGCCCACACGCCCAGATTGGCCTTGCTTGTGTGACCCATAGCCCGTGTGGCATACCCGTGTGGGCCCACACGCTCCTCTACCACACGGCCATGTCTCGCACACGGGTGTCCGCACACCCGTGTGGCATCGACAGTCTGCATTTTCAACTTTCGCCGAAACTCGTTTTTCACGCATAAGGGGTACACACCTGTTACGATTTCAATGAAAAAATAATCTCAAGCCCTCCGGAACTTAAAAATAGAATGCCCACAATAAATTTAGCCAACAATTCACAAACCCCTCAACACTAAACCGAATATTACGTACTCACTTACCACCAACACACCCGTTCACTCGCACAGATTAGACTGTTGAAAAGAAACTGCTGCTACCCACTTCTCCTACGCAAAAGATACAACAAAGATTCAACCTTCAGAAATCAAACGATAAAAGAATGCAAACGCAAGCCCACTTACCGATTACACCGAAACTAAGGGTTCAAAATGCACAAAAGCAAGGATTAGGGGCAGAGACAAAGAACGGAAGAAAATAGTTTAATTTTTTTGTCAGAGAGTAAAGAAGACAAAATAAAATTGGGGATTTTTTATGTCAGGAAGAAATAAGAGATTTTTGGGGAGAGAAAATAAAATAAAATAAGATAATTACCAAATCTCAAATCCCCACTAACCACATAATCTCAACTTCCTCATAATCCCAACACCACTGAAACACCAACACAAAAATCGAGCAAAAATAATATCCCTGCTCACACAGGGATTCGAACACAGGACCTCCAACACACTAACTCCCTTACCACTCGAACCAGCAGGCTCATTCTGATATAAATTAATAGACAATTTTATATAAGCCCACTCAACAAGGGTAAGGCTAGGATTTAGAAAAAAAAACAAAAGTGGGAAAAGTGGGACTTGAACCCAAGACCTTATACACACACTCAAAATACTTAACCACTAAAGCAAATATACATTTGTGTTAGATATTTGAAGAAATAGAAACAAATTATTCAGAGCGTTACAACCTAAACCAGTAAAAAACTTTAATGATATACTTCAATTTATAGTTAACATTGGACACATAGAACTTTAAGGGCTTATTTGGGTGTAACAAAAGTATAAGCTCATCTAAATAAAGTGACAAAATTTAAGGGCTTATTTAGTACATTAGCCTTACAAATATTTTTCATGTTTCAATTGATTATGGTAAGCAAACATGTTTTTAAGTTAGTAAGTTTTCAAATAAAGCAAAAAACATATTTAACAAAATGTTTCCAATTGTCAAAAAATTTAAAATAAATGAAAAGGAAATATCTGAAACAGAAAACAAACCCATAGCTGCCCTATACCAACATCGAAGTCAAACAAAAGTATCACTAGTATACTTGATAATTTCGCTTTTGGAAATCATTACTTGATAATTCCAACTCTGATTTTACATTAGATATGGTTTTGTTTAACTGTTTGGTTTTCTTTTTAATATCTCTACAGCAGTGCATCAAAGTGATATCAGAGTGAACTTATACTAATGTTGAAATAGTTGTTCTGATTATAAACATTAACTGTTTACAGTAAAGCACGTGGAAGAGGACATCAATCCAGTAAACAAAATTAGCTAAGTCAAGGAATATGAACAGAGCAAACTTTACAGTGATGAGAATCAATGAGACTGGTAAAAAAATCCAAAATGCATCCATGATATTTGGAATAACCAAAAAATGGTCTTTTAATGATGATACCACATATGGATTGGAAGCAAATAAATCTTTTCAAGATGCTAGACCAGCAAATCCTGCTGTCTATGTGAACTAGAATGGAGTTATTTATTTTGGGTAATAATTTCTAGGAAAAGATGCATGCAAAGGAATGTAACAACTTGCCAAGAAAACAATCCACAATTTCCTTATAACAGTGCACTAAACATGTAATACTACAGGTATGCTTATGCCAATGAACCAATGTTCAAAAATTTTGTACTAAGCCATATAAGCTAATATGTGCTTTACTGTAAGTACATAATAAACTTCCATTCAACAATCCAATTAATTACTTTTATCATGCCACAGTTCAAGCAAACCTTAAAACTTCATGAGAAAACATAAGAAAGAAAGGTTTATTGGATTAATGACAACTAGGAAAATTTTCAATCAAGCTTTATCACTCTGGAAGTGGTGTAATAGTGTCGACATTGCCACTGCTAAAGCCATCAATAGTGATGTGAAACAACCGATTATGGCTGTAAATAATAGTATAACACAAAATAACAACGATACCAATCTATTATTTTCGCTAAACCAATACCTTTTATGATATGAAACACAATAACAAGTAGCAAGATGGAAAATAAGAAATCAAAACAACAAAGTGATGCAAAGGTAGAAAGTGGACAACTTAAATTGAACCATAACTCAAAAATCTCATTACTTAATACTCAAGTAGAAACTTAAAAAAATTAAGACCAAAAATAAGAAATAAAAATGCATCATGCTAATGACAACTAGGAAAATTTTCAATCACTATAGAACCCAAACTGAAAACCCAGTCAATGTGAAAGAAACCTTTGTCATCTGTTTCAATATCAAGATCAAACCTTTTTGACCAAAAAAAAATAAACAGATTAGTTTCTACGATTTTTCTAAAATTTAGTAAATTCACTTAAAAATTAAACAGACCCATTTCAAATGAAGCAACCTTGATAAAAAGAATATAGTGATATACCTTGATAGGATTGGAAAGCCAAATTTTTAGGGTTTCTTCAAAATGCAGACTTGGTAAGGACGATGGTCAACCGACAAAGATGATGAGATAGAGATGAGGAGGTGAGGCTAACAAATAGAGATAAGGAGGAAAGGCAGAGGCTGACGAACAGAGAGGAAGGGAGAATAACTGTAATGAGAGTGAAAAGAATGGAAAATGTCTTACAGGAATAAAATCGGTAAGACGTTTACCATAAGAAAGCATTTGGTTTACTCATGTTTTGGAGAATGTTTTCCTATTGGAATTCATTTTTCATCAAACAAACACTATAAAACAAGGAAAATATTTTACGGAAATATTTTACTGGCAAACAAATGGAGAATAAGGTGCAATTACATAGAAATAGGAAAAGAAAAGAATAACTCAAAGGATGTAATTATTTTGGACATTTCTAATGAATTCATACACCAAATTGTATAGACTAAAAGCATGATGCATATGAATCATAGAAGATCATAAAATATTTAAAAATTAAACATTTACATCAAATAAAGTCTAATTGAGCACATTCAAAAGCATTCAAAAATTCGTATACTAGACAGTATTGGTCAAGATAAATTAATCATGCAACCATTAACTCCCCTAACTTATTGCATATAGGAGCCATATAATTCATGCATAAATGCTTTTGCAATTAATTTTAAGTCATAAAACATTTTGAAAACAGCAAAGTGTAAAAATTCATTTGAACACAAAACCAAGGAAATGTAGTAATACCTAGTTCTCTCTTAATTGTCCATAATATTTCATTGCCTAAAAGTTTTGTAAAAATATCAGCTAATTGATGCAAAGTGTCTATATACTCTAGAACAGTACCACCTATTTGGACATGGTCTCTAATGAAATGATGTATTATTTCAATATGCTTAGTTCTAGAATCTTGGATGGGATTTTTAGTGAGACAAATAGCACTGGTATTGTCACACTGGATAGGATAGGAATGGTATCTATATCAATTCCATAGTCTTTAAGTTGTTGTTTCATCCATAAAACTTGAGCACAACAACTACCAGCAGAAATGTATTCCGCTCGGTAGTGGACAACGCAACACTATTTTGTTTCTTTGAAAACCATGAAATTACCATGTTGCATAAGAATTGATAAGTACTGGAGGTGCTTTTCCTATCTAATTTGCTTCCTCCAAAATCTACATCCAAGAATGCATGTAAGCTAAAAGATGAGTCTCTAGGATACCAAATACCTAAATTAGGTGTCTCTAAGATACCTAAAGATTCTCTTAATGACTTATAAATGAGATTCCTTAGGACAAGATTGATATCTAGTACACAAGTAAACATTAAACGTAATATAGGGTCTGCTTGTGGCAAGATAAAGCAAAGAACCAATCATTGACCTATATAATTTTATATCTACACATTTACCTTCTTCATCTTTGTCAAGCTTTGTAGAAAAGCTCATAGGTGTAGCTTGTGGTTTAAGATTATCCATCCCAAATTTCTTGAGCAATTCCCTTGTGTACTTAGCTTGATTGATGAAGATGTCATCCTTTGCTTGATTTGGAGTCCCAAAAAGAAATTAGTTCTTCTATCATGCTCATCTCAAATTCACCTTGCATTAGCTTGGAAAATTCTTGACAAAGACAAATAAGATCATTAGTAGCTCCAAAAATAATAACATCAACATATATTCGAACTATTAAAAAATCATTATCTTTCTTTTTTTTTTATAAAAAGCATTGTGTCAGCCTTCCCTTTACAAAAACCCTTTTCGATAAGAAAATTTGATAATATTTCATACCAAGCTTTAAGAGCTTGTTTCAGACCATATAAGGCTTTTAAAATTTTGAAAACATGATTTAGAAATTTTGAATCTTTAAAACTGGGTGGTTGTTCAACATACATTTCTTCGTTTATAAAACCATTTAGAAAAACACTTTTTACATCCATTTGATTCAATTTAAAATCATTAAAGCATGTAAAAGCTAAAAGCATCTTAATGACTTTCATCCAAGCTACAGGAGCATAAGTTTCATCATAATCTATTCATTCCTCTTAAGTGTAACCTTGAGCAACAAGTCTAACCTTGTTCCTCACTATGTTGCCACTTTCATCTAGCTTGATCCTAAAAACTCATTTAGTACTTATAGTAGATTTATCACAAGGTCTTTCAACAAGGGTCCATACATTACTTCTATCAAATTGATTTAACTCTTCTTACATTGTCAATATCCAATATTTATCATCTAATGCTTCTTTGATATTTTTAGGCTCAATGTATAAGATGAATGTAACATAAATACAAGTATTTCTAAGATAATTGTACTCTCTTGGATGATGGACTTCTCTTTCCTCTAGGGTGAGATCCTTTAGAGCATCTTGTATATGTTCTTGGATCCTTTCATTTGATGATTGATCAATTTTCTCATCATTGTTCCATATTCCTACATCATCATCATCACAAGAACCCTTTTTAGGAAGAAAGTTAGACTTATCGAAAACAACATGTATGAACTCTTCAACTACTAAAGTTATTCTATTAAAGACTCGATAAGCTTTAGAATTTAAGGAATAACCAAGAAAAAATATTCATCACTTTTTGCATCAAATTTGCCAAGATTGTATTTTCCATTATTTAAAACAAAGCGCTTGCATCCAAAATGATGAAAATAGCTAATGTTAGGTTTTTTGTCTTTGAAAAGTTCATATGGAGTTTTCTTCAAAATAGGTCTAACCATTACTCAATTAATAACATAACAAGCAATGTTTGTGGCTTCTGCCCTAAAATATTTTGGCAAATTATTTTAACAAAGCATGGTTTTATCCATTTCTTCTAAAATTCTATTTTTCTTTTCAAAAACTCAATTTTGGTGAAGGGTTCTATGTGCAGAAAAATTATAACTAATACCATTTGAGTTGCAAAATTTATCAAAATCAAGATTTTGAAATTCGGTTCCATGGTCACTTCTAACAGTAGTGATAGAGTGACCTTTTTTTATTTTGATTAACTTTTGAAAATATGATGAATTTTTCTAAAGCTTCATCTTTAGTACTTAAGAAAAGAACCCAAGTAAATCTAGAAAAGTCATCAACAAGCACAAAAGCATATTGTTTTCCACCCAAGCTAGTAGTCCTAATTGGTCCAAAAAGATCGAAGTGAATTAATTGTAGAACTCTATTTATAGATACATCATTAATAGGTTTAAAGAATACTCTCTTATGTTTTCCTTTAACATATGATTCACAAACTTTATCTAAGTTAAAATCAATTTTTGGCAATCCTCTTACTAGGCCATATTTAGCCAATTTATATAATATGCTCATACTAGCATGTTCTAATTTCCTATGCCACAACAAAGAAGTATTTTCATTTTTAATCATAAGGCAAAGGTTTGAATCATGCAAGTCTTCTAAATGCACCATGTATGTATTTCCTATTCTATGACCAACAAACATAATCTTATTAGACATAATGTCAATTACTTTACATCCATTTGACTCAAAAATGACATTGAGACCTTTATCACATAATTGACTAATACTTAGAAGATTATGCTTAAGATCATTGACATATAAAATATTTTCAACAAAAATTGAAGAGCTTTTACCAATAGAGTCAATTCCTTCAATGAGTCCTTTGGAGTAGTCACCAAAGGTAACTTCTCTAGTTTTTGGCTTCAACTCGATAAAATGGTTCTTGTCACTGGTGCCGAAGGTAACTTCTCCTTCATTGAGACCTTTTTGTCTTGAGCATCCACTATCAAGGTACCATAAGTTTGTGCTTGATTTGTCCACCGTGAAGCAGTGCTCCTTTCCCTACAAGCATAAATTTAAGCCTTGATTTTTGGTACCCAAATTTTATTTGGATCTATAAGAATTAGTTCCTATAATTTTAGTCCCTTTAGGTATCCATTTTGAAAAGATATATTTATCTTGAATAGTTATGAGTCCTTTAGGGACCCATACACTTTTAACAATTTTTCCTCTATAAAATTTGAGGGATGACTCCAATTTTTCATTATCTTGAGTAGTTATGAGACCTTATCTTGATGGATGACTGTAATTCAATAAAAAGCTTAATAAATATATAAATATGTAAAATCTATTTTTTTAAGAAAAATGTACAAATATACATATAGTGTAATCACAAGAATAGTACCAACCCAAGCACAATTAAAAAGTAGAATCAAACCATTACAATGCACAAACAAATAAATAATCAAAATAATCCAAACAAATCTATCAACTTAACTAGACCGACACATGGTTAACGCGTATGGTGAGGTACGATCCTAGATACTAGACTAAATGCTTCAACTTTTGCCAACAATGCCAAAGCTTTATTGACCATATAAAAAATATATATTTGTTAAATTAAGTTTAAATAAATCTAGGTTATGGCACACCCATGAGTGAAAATTTTATGTAACAATTTTTTTAGA
>CM025148.1:5467637-5479243 GCA_013467495.1 Gossypium gossypioides | reverse complement strand
GGGTGGAAATTCAAGGAAAATAAAAAATTACCAAAATGTCCCTGAATTTTGGTATTTCTACAATTTAGCTCACTAATGTTTTGATTTTGATTGGTTATAAATATGAATGCTTGATGAAATGAAACGTCTATAAATTTATTTGTAAACTCCGGTAATGCTCTATAAACCTATTCTGGCGATGGATACGGGTTAGGGGTGTTAAAAAAAATCTTTGGCATTTATTTAAGTTATGAAAAAAACTTATATGCACAACACACCCCCAAACCTAAGGGATACATTGTCCTCAATGCATGAATAGAGAAGAATCAATAATGAAAAAATGTATATATATACAGAAAATGATATGACAAAAGTAATGAACTCATGATGAAATGAAAAAAGAAACAAATGGCACAAAAAAAATTTTGAATGCTTAGAGTGAAAATTGTTTTACTTTAATTGGAACGAGTGGATTTACATGCAGCATGCTTGTAGCGCTGCTTCCATTTCTATGAATTGATTGGCACATCATCTTCTGTATCATCAAATTTGGTAAGGTCATCAATAATCCTGTTGATCTCACGATCTTGTTCTTTCATTTGTTCAGTTGATGGAGATGGGACAGCTGCAGTGCCATTTGCAGGTGGTGTAGAAGGTGGGTTAGCTACTTGTTTTCTGTCATTCTTAGATGCAATACCAACTGATTTAGTCTTGTCATCCTCTGTAGGTTCCTGTGCTTCTTGTCTTTTAGTGACAGGGTGTATAGGTGCAGGTTTTGTCTCACCGGCCTCTGCTTCACCTTCCTCTTCGTCTATATCTGAGTACGATTCCTTGGGGAAGCTAGGAAATGTAGGCATAGGCCTAGCGAAATTTTTTTACGAGGACCTCTTTATTGCAATGTCTCTCCTTTCCACATAGGCACAGAAGATGGCCATTTGTTCCTGTGCTCGTGCTAAGTCTGTAGTAATCCTCAGTTGCTGAGCCTCAAATAGAGTGAATCGTCTTTCCAACTTCTCGAATGAAGTGAGCACTTGCTGTTCAAAGACAATATTAAAGGTGGAGGGGGTTGCTACGGCACAGGTTAGGGTAGAAGAGGTAGAAGCAGAATGAGGAGGTGGATGTCATGGTAAATCCTCCCCTGAAAACTTCGCAACAATTTGTTTCATAATGGCCCCTTTGTTTGGAGTAACATCTTCATTGGCTTGGATAGAGACATTCACATACTGGCACAGTGTAGTGATGAGAAAGGAAAACTTAAGGCTCCCTATATTCTTCTGGACACACCGGTGGACTTCATTGAATATGATTTTTCCCACATTTATCTTCATTCATTTTATGATTGAATGGAGCAGCAACATCCACTCCTTAGAAATCGTGAAGTTATGAATGGCAAGAATTAGGCATGTTTTAAGGAAGTGGTACCAAACCCTAAAGTCGGGTTTCAATGAGGCCCTCTCCATGATGTAACAATCATGTCTTGACATCATCCACTTAGTACCTTGTACACACAGGTCTTGAAGAACTTGATTCAAACCATTTGTAGTGATTGTAGTGGCAAACTGAGTGTGTTCATCTTGAACATCAGATAGGTCGTACTGAGCATTGATGGAATATTCATCAAAGAGTACTGATGCTCCTCACACATTAATAAAAGCATTGTTGGGAGAAGTAAGATGAGCATAGAACTCACGAACCACATTTGTCAAAACATCCTCTGGATGCAAATAGAAAATCTACCATCCATGTTGTTCTACCATAGAAGAAATAGACTCATCATATCCCATAAAGGGCTCGTCTTGAAAAAGAAAGCCTTTTTCTAAGCAAAAAAGACGCTTGGACATATTGTGCATGTATTGGTCTTTCGTTGCTTGGTTGAAAGATGTGCGTAGTGGTGGAGCAGATGGTTGTAGAGTAAAAAGTCTGGCCTTTAGGAGAAGGTAGAGTTAATGGTAGGCGAAAAAGGTGAAAACTTGCAAGAGTAAAAGAAATATAAGTTTGGAGAAAAAGAAAACTTAGGTTAACTGTAAAATAAGATGAAGCGATTAGGGTAAAAGAAAAATAACACTGCAGAAAAGTAATGGGGTGACGTGGATGAGTGGATGAGCGGTAATGATGGCCTGATTGTGGTGTGATTGAAATTGGAAGGAAAAGGAAAAAAAATAAAAAAATTATTTGGAAGGCCAAATATTTGGGAAACAACTACCGATGGGCCAAAGAGCAATGTAGGGCCTGAACCCTCTATTACCTTAAAAAATGCAAATACCTGCAATACAAGATAAAATTTATTAAACCAAGTAAATGAAATAGCTAAGAGAAATTAAAAATCGACAAAACTAAAAACAAAAAGAAATCATCGAGACGCTAAAGTTAAACATCTAAGAGATCAATAGACTGTTTATCTCAAGTCATAAGAGCATCCTAGTAATGCTTCAAGCGTTGCCCATTAATTTTAAATGTGAGCCCAATCTTAACATCTTTAACATCCACAGCTCCATGAGGATATACGTGGACTACTTCAAAAGGTCCTGACTAGCGAGATTTTAATTTGCCTAGATTTTACCCTTATTGTACCCTACAGTAAGTATTATCATGTAGGACTTCACTAGGGAGATTTCCTTTAAGAGGACAACTAGTCATATATGATACTCATTGAGATTGTCCCACAATGACTCATATTAGAGTACATATTTATGATGGGTGTTGAGTTGATGGTTATACACTCAAGATTATTCTAGTTACGTAACTTCCCACGAAGATTTACTTAAGTTACAATAATGGCCAAAGGAATTAAGTTCATCTATTAATTGGATAGAGATCCATGTTCTTAGTAGTTGGTTAAGATTACCCCATGGTAACTTAATTCAATAGGTGTATGAATTATTGTTGTAATGGCTTACAAATGTTTTCAAGGTTTACTCTAAGATGCATGCATCATTTAAATGCATATGTATGTTGCAATTTTTTTTTTGGAACATTTGCTTAAACACAAGATAATTAATGGATGGGCGCTCTTTTTTTCAGTTAAAAAATGAAACCAACTCCCTTAATTAATATCCTAATTGAGAAAAAATTGAACGGAAACAAATATAATGACTGGAAAAAGAATCTTAATATTTTCTTAAGCTATGAGAAACATAACTCGATCCTTGATAATAAATGCCCTCTAGCTAACCAAGTTGAGACAAGAAATCGTTGGAAGGAATTTGATGAGATAGCTTGTTGCTACATAATTGAAAGTGTGACCAGTACCTTACAAAAGCCACTAGAGAACTAGGAAAGGAAGACTAAGTCCTCTAGGCCACAAAAAGGGGAAAGGAAGAGAACTAAGAAGCCTAAAGACTTATCAAAGTCTAAGTGTTTCTTTTATAGTAAGAAAGGGCACTTCAAGGCCAACTTCAAAGAGTAAAAGGACTATCTAGCCACAAAGGGCAAATTTATGGAACTCTCAATTATTGCAACTTTCTTAGTGGAAGATTCAATAGACCACTGGGTCATTGATTCTGGAACCACTAACCACGTTTGTATTTCTTTACAAAGGTTCGAGGAAAAAAAGATCTTAGAGATAATAGACTCTTATTGCAGCCTGGGGATAAGACAAATTTTGTTGTTAAAGTGGTGGGAGATGGAAATTTTTATTTTTATAGTTTTAAGAAGATTGTTTTAAAAGATGTTCTCTATGTACCTAGTTTAAAAAGAAACTTTATTTTAGTTGCTTATTTATTTAACGATGGTTTGATTGCAACTTTTAATAATAATATTACAATTTTTAGAAATCGTTGGCTCGTATGTAAAGGATGGATCCAAAATAATCTCTATTTTATAAAACCAAATATGTAAACACTGCTTGAAACTGAAATCACGAATAAGAAACTTAAAATTTCTCACTCTAACGATGTATACCTTTGGCACTTGAGACTTTGTCATATTAACCAAGAAAAAATCACTAGTCTTGCAAAAAACAACACCTTAAGTACACTTAGGGAAATCAATCTTCCACAATGTGAATCTTGCTTGGAAGGTAAGATGACTATGTTGGAAAAATCCAGTTAAGAAAACAGATTATTTGTAATAGTGGAAGTTTAATTTTTTTCTAAAACGAGTGATCCACCATAATTTATTATGGCAAATTATACTCTTTTCACTACTTAAGGAACTTTTATTCAAGTCATTTTACGATTTTTATGTTTATTTTTTGAATTATTTAGTTTTGAATTTAGATTGATTAATTTGAGCTTTTGTGTTGTTTTATGACCTTTTAGGTCGATTAGAGCCTAAGGAAGAACTAACGAGTTGACTGAGTGTGCAGGATAACAACCTAAGCCGAGGAGTTAGTGGACTGCAATGAATGTCACAACATTCAAGGAGAAGGTTGCGAAATTGAAGCAAGACTCAACACTTATCCAATTTTCCAACTCAAACCCATGATGCAAGCTATTGAAGACAAATTCGCGACATCGAAGAGGCAAACTCGCTAAATTCATCCTAAATTCCAAAGGCCAAGCAGATTGCCAACAAGGTCGTGACACTGGCACTTAGAAATATGTAATTATTTTGGAACTAAAGTGCAATATCTGCAAGCGAACAAGTCAAAATGTAATATAATTTTGCAACAAAATACTTTGGAAGTATTCTGAGGATCGTACCAAGGGAGGTTTGTTTAAACTAAATTAACAGTAAATATGAACACACAAACCTAGGTCTAAATAGCTACTAATGTACTCATCATATTATGAATAACACTAAAATTTAGAATTTGCATTAAAAGGATTAATTTGCATAAATTAATGAAATTCCAAATTAACAATTAGATTAAGCATGCAAAAGGATGGATAACTTCCATGGTCATGATTAACCTAGATATTAGGGATTTTTACCAATTAGTTAAGTGTACCAAGTGATAAAGTTATAAACGAGTAAGCATAGATGTTTGTTTGTATCATAGGTTGTTGGAATTTTATCACTCAGTTATTGAAATCCATGGATATTGAAACAATATAGTATAATAAGTACAGAATCCTTACAAGTATGTGCCTAAATGAAAACTAATGAGAGAACAAAAGCATCGTGAGGGCTAAAAGCAAAGCGAGAGTTATAAAAGCATAGAACGGATAAAAGCAATGTGAGTGAAGCATGAACGAAATGAAAGCAAATCAAATAAAAAGTATGAGTACTTAAGAAATTTTTACTCATAATTGCACAAACACTCGTTAAGTTGCTTATACTTGTTAGTACCATACTAGAGTTCAAAATATAGGTGAAACAAATTGAGTATGTGGAATTCAAATTACATGTATTCTTCAAACATAGATGTTGTACTCGTGTATAGGTTTTGATGGAAGTATATGTTTAACTATCTTTAACTTGTTCACCTTGTAATTTATTGAACTAACATGATTGAAGTTAAAAATCATGAATCATTTGTATATCTCATTAGAATTTCCTATTTAGCCAAAACTTCCTATATCAAGTCTCTCAAACTAATTTCTTGTATGAAGCATGCTTAAGTACATTTTTTTTTTAAGTGTTTTGTTCTCTTTATCTTTATATTGTTCTTTTGTTTGCTGGAGGACAAGCAACAAGTTAAGTGTTAGGGAGTTAGATTTGCCACAATTCATTGTGGCAAATTAGAGTCCTTTCGGCACTTAATGAGCTTGTTTTTGAACCATTTTATTATTTCAATTAGTTTTCAAATTTAGTAGTTTAGATACAATTTTAGTAAAATAAGCGTTTTTACACATATTTTGGTATTGTAACAATCCATTGGGCCAATATGGGCTGAGGGTAGGATTAACGAGCCAATGTAGTGTGCAGGACACCATTTTCAGGTTAAGAAACACCAGGGATGATAACCAATGTCGTGACACCAGCATGCAGTGTCGCAACACTTCATTTTGAAGCAATAAAAGTTCCACGTGAAGTTCAGTTTCGCGACATCGCTGTAACGACGACCAAAATATTGATGAGGGTGTTTTTGTCTGCACAATATACTTTATTCAATTTAATACCTGTATTTGACTAATTATGGTAGAAACAACTGCCTATATATAGTAACGTTTGGGCTTTGATAAGGAGGTCATTTTTAGAGTATATTTTAGATATTTAATTCTAGTTTCAATTCAGTATTAGTTTCTCAACAAATTTTTTATTGGTGTTTTAGGCTTGGATTTGATTTGGCTCTAAGCTTTTATTTCTTCAGTAATTTAAAATTCCCTTTGGTTTTCACTTGTAATCTACGTTATTCGACAACTATTAAAGGGTTTTTTGCTTCTAATTGCACCCCAACGTGCATGCACCAGAGCTGAGAATCAATACTATAACAATAAAAAATATAGCAGTATCTGCAAGTGTGACAGGTCAGTTATAATATTTATAATGTTCAATGGAACACTCAAGTATTCCAACGATCAAATCTATAGGATTTGTTTGTTAAGCAAATTCCTAGACTAAGGAAATGCGAGGAAAATAAAGTTGCAAAAAAACTAAGTCCTAGAGCTATGGAGAAGAAACTACCCAGAGCCTAAACTAAAGGATGAAAGAAACCCTAAACTAAAAAGCTCTCTCTCAACTACTCACTTGTTCTCAACCAAAAGTGACTTTTAATATATGATTAAAATCTAAAATTTTAGACCAAATTTCCCTTAGACGTCTAATTTTGTTCGGAGGACATGGTTGACAAGGACTACCCCTGCAATAATTTTTTGTCTGCCTCGTCAAGGATATCGCGATACCCATGGGATTTCTTGGGAGTTGGATATCATTATACCCATGCTTGGATATCGTGATATCACTATGAAGGGACTCAATCCTTTTCAATTCAGCATTGTTCAAGGTATCACAACTTCTAAGATTCAATGTCACGATACCCTTCTTCTAGGCGATGTTTTCGTTCACATTCGGGCATCCGATGACTCCATACAACACTCAACCAAACATTAGGTCCTTGATGGCGCGTTTGGCCATTTCAAGTCTCAAAAGGGATTAAAACAAAACATTTCATTTATTAAAGCAGAAAACAAAAACTAAATAAAAACATGACAAAAACATATAAATTGCTCGGAAACAACCTTATAAAATGTAATGGAGAGCCTAATTTAACAGATCAAATTATGACAAATCAGCTTCCGAGCGCATCCAATATTTAAATGGATCAAATTTTCCTTTCCATTTTCTTTAGTTTAATATTTGCTTTGTATGTTTCAATTAAAGTCAGGAAATTTTGTATTTATATCCATGAGTAGCTAAACCATAGAGAGATTAACGATTGGAGGGGGAGAATTAGGGTTTTCCTTATAATTAGTTGCCTTGAATTATGTATGCTTAAACCCTAAGATTGGCAACTGTCTCGTCACAAATTGTAGTTTCAGTTTAAGTACTTTTCAACACTTAACGAGCTTGTTTTCTAATTATTTTAATGTCTTTTATTGCATTTTCACATTTTGTAGCTTAGATTCAAATTATTGAAAAATAAATTTTTTTACGCATTATTTCGAGTTAGTTGACCTATTGGGCCAATACCGGCTTTAAGGTAGTTTTTACACTTTAATTGAGTGTGCAAGATGCTTATTTTAATGCCAAAAAGCATCAGGAACGACAATTGAGTCACAACACAAGCTTCCGGTGTCACAACACGCGTTAGTCTGTGTCGCGACATCGGTGTGACATGGAGAAGAAATTAAGCAAGGGTGTTTTCATTTGCACAACTCATATTTTATGTCATTAAGGCTTGTATTCGACCTAATTAAGGTTGCTAAACTCTACCTATAAATAGTTAAGTTGACACAAAGCAAGGGAGCTTTTTGGCCAAGCCATTTTTAGGTTTTAATTTAGTAATTTAGGATTTTAATTTATTTTGATTCTCTTTTAAAAATAGTTTTATTTTCTTGTTCTTCGACTTGGATTAGATTTGAGTCCAAGTCTTCATTATTTAAGATTTCCATAATTTTCTTTCACTTCTCGCTTATCAATGACAATATCTCGATCACTATTAAAGGATTTCGCAGATCAGACCACATCCAGTTCATCAAACGAAGCAATTTCTATTTTTTTTCATTTTTAATTTATTTGTGTATTTATGCATGATTAAGTTAATTCTAGGGGATATGAAAATTGTGACGATTAGTGGCTAAGTCTTTTAGGAGGATTAATGAGCGGATGTGGGAGTGATTAACGGTAGAACAAGATTTTTTCATACGAGTTAGTTGGTATAAATTATTTTGTGTTTAAACCCTAAGATTGACAACCCTAGGAAGTAATATATGTTAAATAGATCGAAAGACTAGTTTGCCAAGTAAATCGTAATTTATCCTGATCACGAAAGTGAGGTCGAAAGATAAGTGAGTATTGGTCGGTTAATTAATTAGTAGAGGCAGAAAGATAACATTGGTTAATTAATAACTAATTCACTAAAACAAACTCGAGTTTTGATGTTAATTATAACCACTGAAGTGATTTAATTTTATGCTCATTAATTGAGATTTTCTTCATTGATTTATTTTCTTCTAGTGATTATTTTAATATTCTTATTTATCGTAATATGATTTTTGGTCATTACTGTTTAAACCTATTATTATAGAATTAAATTTTTAGATTTAATCCAACCTCCCTTGGGTATGATCATCGGAATACTTCTTGGTGTTCCGTTGTAACACAAAACTATATTACAATTTGACCTATTCGCTTGCAAATACCATGCCTATTTTATATATTTTATTTGCATGATCTTTACTCTAGACGTTTGCATGTTAGGAGGCGGTCAACAACCCTAAGAAGTAATTTAGGTAAATGAGGTTGAGAGAATAATTTACCAAGCAACTCTTAATTTAACTCGGTTTAAACTACGAGGTCGAGAGGTAAGTGGTTTTTTATTATTTAATTAGTTAGAGGTCGAGAAGTAATAACTAGTTAATTATTAGCTAATTTATTAAAACCTGAATTTTGAAGTTACTTATGAACACTGAAGTGAGTTAGTCTTATATTTGTCAATTAAGTGAATTTTGATTGTTAATTCTATTTAATTTATGCTATCTTTGTTGCTTAATTTTGATTTGGTTTTTCGTACTATAATTTTAGATTATTATTGTTTAGCCCTGTTAGTGTAAAAAGTAGTTTTTGGTTTGATTCAACCTCTTTTGGTTATGATCCTCGAAATACTTCCCGGAGTGTTTCATTATAAACAAAACTATATTACAATTTGACACATATACTTGTGAACACCACTGTTCTATTTTATATCTTTTTGTAACAGTATTTTTAGTCTAAATGTTCACACGTCTAGTGACAGTCACCTAGTTAATACCTTTCAGCCCATAAATAACTTAATTAATCAGCTCATACCACTTACCTTTCGACATGATGGAACTAAACCGGGCTAGATTGAACAGGAGCTAACTAGAATACCCTTTCGATCTTATCTACCTAAATTACTTCCTAGACTCATCAATTCTGGGGTTTGATCACATTCAACCTAATCCAACTAACCAATTTACGAACCCTAAATCTAAGCTAACCACACCCACTTCGATCAGTCAACCTTCCTAGGGTTTAGTTACCGGTTATTCTAGTTGCAAACATTCCTACCCAGTTATAACACATTCAAATAAATGCAAAATAAAAGAAAAGGATAATAGTTGCTCAGGAATCCGAAAATCCAAGAATTGAAAATAAAGTAAACAAATCACTAAACTAAAAATGAAAAGAAACTTGAATTGAAAATAGAAAAGTGTTTGAACAAGTAATAAAAGAAATCTAGAAATCTAATCCTAAAACCCTAAAGAATCTTGAAAATAACTAAGAATGAACTAAAAACAGCATCATTAATCTGTTACTTTGAGCAGATATATATTGTGTGAATGTATTATGACCTAATTAGGTCAATTACAAGCTAATTAATAGGTTAAATGAAGTTGTGTGGATGAAAGTACCCTTGCAGAGTTATTGGGTTCGTCGAATCGATGTCGTGACACCCTATAGCCAATTTTGTGACATTGTTGGTAGTCTACTTGGCCTTTGGAATTTAGGATGAATGTCACGACTCTACCTCTTCGATGTCGCGACTTTGTCTCTAGTAGCTTGCCTCGTGGGTTTGAGTTGGAAAATTGTCTAAGTGTCAAGGCTTGCTTCGACGTCACGACTTTCTCCTTGAATGTTGCAACATTCATGGCAGTCCACTGACTCCTCGGCTTAGGTTGTTATCATGCACGCTCAATCAACTCATTAGTTCTTCCTTAGGTTTGAATCGGCCTAAAAGATCATAAAACAACATAAAAGCTCAAATTATTCAATCTAAACTCAAAGCTAAATAATTCTAAAAATAAACATAAAAACCATAAAATCACTTGAATACAAGACCCTTAAGTAGTGAAAAGATCTTAATTTTCCATAATAAATTATGGCAAATCAACGAGACGATTTATGATATTTATATCAATAAATTTTTATCGAAAAGTATATGTGTTTTTTTTAGACGAATTTGAATCGTTCCTAGCTTTCAACCGAATTATCTTCTCTATTATCCTCATACCTTAAATTACGTTGAGTGTGGGCTCAAGCAACATGAACGAACCACAAAACAAGAAAATATTTTATTACTTTCAGTAGGAAAGTAATTCTCTCAATAAAAACCAGTATAAATCATAATTCCTAGAAAATATAATTTATTCTAAGAAAATAGATTCCACTACTTTTTGGCAGAATAGCGATATATGAAACTTGTGTTAATAGCTCTATCAGTGTCATCTATTTATAGGGAGAGATAGGAGAAGCTTGGTTGATTAAGACTTACTCAAAAAAATTTATTTAATAGAAAACACACTTCAACTCCAACAGGAGTAGGGGTGGGTAACACACATGAGTAAAAACTACTAGGATTGTCGCCCCTCTCATATTGTATAAAGGGATTTGGGCCTCTCATGTATTGGGTCTTATTATATGTAGTTCCTGAACTTATAAGACCACACTTTATAATTTAATCCAACATAATACATATTTTCTATTTTCTAAAATAAATATTATTTAATTTATTAATGTAATTAAAAAAATTAATTTTCAATTAAATAATTTTTTCAATCCAATTCTAATTGGATAGATAAGAATGTATGTGACTGAAAGGTTTGTCATTCTTCCGTAGAGCTACCTAAGTAGGTTCTAGACCTACCATAAATATGTCTAAGGGGGGCCTGATGAGAATTGCCAAAGTCCCCATGTTGAACATTCAAGAGACAAATGTCAATGAAGAACATAGCTTGATTACATGATTGTGCAATATCAGATGAGGTGTTTCCTCTGGCGAGGTAGCTCCTTGGATCTGAGTTAGGTAAGCTCATCATTCTTGATCAACGTGGTTGATTTAACGAGGTGATTATATATAACAAATTGATACTTTAAAACTTTTATCATCCATTTTACCATTACATACTTCTAATAATTTATGAAATTTCTAGAAGGAATCTAGGGGTTTGTGTTGGTTTATACATATTTATGTTTTGACACCAACGATGAACAATTACAACAAATTTTAAAATTTTTAAGTCAATAACAACAACAACTATAATAGCAATGATAACAACAACAGTAGCAATAGAAATAGTAGCAACAACAACAACAACAACAACAACAGTAGTATTTGTAAA
>CM025148.1:5435203-5450874 GCA_013467495.1 Gossypium gossypioides | reverse complement strand
GCGGTGCGTACGGGGGCTGCCGTTGAGGTGTGCGGCGGCTGAGCGTAGGCTAGGGTTTTCTGTTTTCTCTTTTGTTTTGGGCTAGGGTTTGCAATGGTTATTGGGTTTGAATTGGGTATTGGGCTAATGGGTTTGTTGGCCTGTTTATTGGTTTTAATATTTGTATATGGGATGGGCAAATTTTGGGTTTGTACAATCTTTATGACTCCTCAATTTGGCTCAAAGAGTCCAACATATCCCATAAGTGTAGAATTAAGCTAACACTCTCCATCACACTAGCATATCCCATTGAATGGAGCTTGGTTCTATATTCCCTTATTTCTCCTAACCTATCCCAGGGCCTCTCGCCCAAATCATAAAACACAAGGGTGAGTACTTAAAATCCTATGGCATGCCATTATATCCAACGATTACCAAAGATTATAGTGTCAAAATTTACTCAAACTTAGAGCTTGCGATTCATGGCAAGCTCGCGAAACACTGTTCATGACTAGCTCGCATATCAATGTTCATAAAAACACACATTTAAACACATTCATAAAATAGAGTTTTTAAAGAATACTTACTCAGAACTTAAGATAAAGCCTTAAGCTCCTGATTAAATTTATGGTTTGCACATACAAATGGTGATCCCTAAACACTCACCAGTTTGTTGAAAGTTTTAAACAAGCTTCATTTTTCCCTTATCTTTGCTTGTAGACGGCTCTGTCAAGTTTGCAACTTCACAAACATTCACAAGTCACTAAAAATCGAAGCATAATAAAACTCATACATAAACACAAGTGAGCCTAGGTTCAAGCATATTAATCTTTTGACGAACCTAGTCTCTTTCGTTGCAAAATTTCTTAAAAGTTTTAAAGAAATAGAGTCTTACCTTAAGTTCTAAGAGCTAAGTTTTGGATTCATGATTTCGTAAAAACTTGACAAGAAGAGAAACAAGTAATCAATGAAGAAGTTTGAAAGAGTTTTTTCGTTCAAAAGAATATGTATTTTTTAATGAAAAGAACTTAATTTATAGGCACTAGGTATTTTGATGTCCTTAAGATGCCCTAATAGACGTAGGAAAGGGTTAAGTACATGGGTGGTGTTGTGAAGAGAAAAATAAGTTGACTTCCAAACTTTCGTATAATTGCCCTTTGGCTATTCTTAACTCTTTTTACAATCGAGACCCTACTTTCACTTTCAACCCAAACCACTGACCGCAACTCACCAGGCCCACTGGCGACTCTTTTGGCTAAATGAAAATAAGGGACTCTTTCTCTCAGGTTTTCTATCATCTTTTTTCTTATTTTTAGTTTAGGTTTAGAGTTAAGGTTATTTTCTCTTTTTTTTTTCTTTTCATTTTTAGTTTAGGTTTTCTCTTTTCTTTTTTTAGGTTAGATTTTAATTTTGTTGTTTACTTTATTCGTTATTGTTAAAAGATTTTGTAAACAAGGATGGATAAACTCTTGGGCTTCAATGAAATTTCATCAATTAAATGAGCATTTTCTTAAACCCTTCGCTTTCATTTTATGCTTACAATATGTTTCATAAAATACTTGTCTGGAATTTGAGTTCGAGTATGTGCTAAACTTTTTGGATGGTTGATTGTTTGGTTGTTTGTTAGCTTAAGTTGATGCCTATACTTGATTTATTATTTGTTCAATTATATTGATATGCTTAATTCGTTAGAATTGACACCTCTAGCTGTAATGCTCTTTGCTCGTCGTCAAGTTCGAGTTATGGAATGCTACAATACGAACTAGAACAGTTACTATGATAATGCCTAAATGGTCAAGTATTGATATATGTAAAGGTGACAATTGGCAAGTATATTTTGACAATATGTGAATTGGTAACAGAGGTTTATATGCATGTTTGAATTAGATGAATGACTTCAAAGTTTCTTAGATCTTGTTTGTGATGGTGCCATTGAGGCATACTGGTTAGATAATTAGGAGTTGACATGGTATGTTAATGAAATGTTTTGGATTGTTTTGAATAGGTTTTTCATTGGTCAATTTCTGTTATGAATTTGTCTTTTTGGGTTAAAAATTTAATCAAGTGCTCTAGAACATAATTAGTACCACACGACTGTGTGTCACACACGAATTGGTGACATGATCGTGTGTCTATTGGATAATAGGGAGAATTAGAAGCATGTGTTTCCCGATTGTTACATGAGCTGGCCACACGTCCGTGTGAGTACTGTAGATTTGGTCATTTTGTTTTCACATGGTCTTAGTTTGTTACACAACCCAACCATACAGCCATATGACTTTTGATGAATTTTTGTAATTTTGACCCACACGGCTTCAGTGAGTTACACGGCCATGTGACTCATTTTTGAAAAACTACTCTACTTTTTTAAAATTTTTAAATTTGGTTCATATTTGAGCTCAGGTCAACTTAAGAGCTTTTTTCAGCTCAGTTGAAACTCAAATTAGTTTGCAAATCATATTATGCATGAATTATGAAATGTTTTAATGTATAATTGAATTTTAAAGTCAGAATTGTATGTGATTTAATATGTTAACTGTTGTAGCATCCTATAGCTCGGGTCTGGTGACTAGACCGGGTGAGGGGTGTTACATTCCATGAATGCCGCAGGAGTGTTCATCAGTCCAAAAGGCATCACCAAGAATTTATAGTGACCGTATCGCGTGCAGAATGCTATTTTTGGCACATCACTATCATTTATCTTCAACTGATAATATCTCGATCTAGGTTGATTTTAGAAAAGACTAAAGTTCATTTCAACTAATCGAATAAATCATTGATACGAGGTAAGGGGTACCGATTCTTGATCGTCAACTTATTCAATTGCCAGTAATCTATACAGAGCCGCGTGGAACCATCTTTCATTTTTACAAATAAAATTGGAGCTCCCCAGGGCGATATACTAGGGCGTATAAAGTTGCGGTCTAGTAAGTCTTGCAATTGAATTTTCAATTCCTTTAACTCTGTTCGAGTCATTCAATAGGGGCAAAATATATCGGAGCCATAATACTTCGAATACGAACTCAACTTCTCGATCTATTGGTAATCTCGATAATTCTTCGAAAAACACATTAGGAAATTCACACATAGTTCGAATATTTTTTTATCTGATTATCATTCGTGCTCGAGTTAATAACATAGGCTAGAAAAGTTTCACAACCTTGATTTAAGAGCTTATCAGCTCGAACTAGAGAAATGATCTGAGTTGAACCTTTCGTTCTGACACCATCCACTTCCACGATATCGCCATTTGGTTCCTAAACAAAAAAACTTCTTTTTAGGTAGTCCAAAATCACTCCATGCTCGGTCATCGAATCCATTCCCAAAATCAAATCAAAATTGCCGAATGGCATAATCAGTAGGTCCACAGGAAATAATATATTCTAAATTTCTAATGGGCACTGTTTGCACACTTAATCAACTAACAGCGTCTGTCTTAAAGGACTCAGTACAGACATAGCTACTTTCAATGTTTCAGGTTTCAGACTCCCATATTTAACTAGTTCAACATTTATATATGAATGAGAAGAACTAAGGTCTATTAAGACGTAAATTGGCTCAAAAAATAAAAGAAATATACCTGCTACAACATCGGTAGCATCGCCCTCCTCACGGGTCCAAACAACATAAGCTCGTGTCAGGGTTTTGGCCTATGACTGATGAACAGATGCCCATTCCTCTTTCAAGAGCCACCTCTCGATGCAGAGCCACCGCGATTACTCTATCGACCCTTGATAGTTGGAGTAGATCTCTAGGTAGAAGCAGGTGGATCGATATCATTCCTCGAGCAATCACGTGCAAAATGATCTAGTGACCCACATCGGAAACAAGCTCTGGTTTTCTTCCAACGTTTGCACTTGTGTCTCTTCTTACACAACGTACAACCTAAAAAATTATCATACCTGCTAAAGCCTCTCACACTTCCCACGGATACTATCAGATGTCCATCTCGATTCCTCTCTGAAATGGAAATACCGAAGCTGATCTCCAACATTCCCGATACTCTCTAGCCCGTATAGGCAACTGATGCAAGCTAGAGGTCCCGACTCACTTTTTAGAGACTCGGGGGTTTCAGGTTTCTTATCAAGTCTCATTCCCTATTTAACCATCTTCGCTCGATCAATCAAGTTCACAAATTCTTTTATCTTGTGCGAGACCAACTGAACCCTGAGATCATGACATAGTCCTTGAAGAAATCGTTTACAACTTTCTTCTTCCATCTGTAATAATTCCAAGGCATATTTACTGAACCTCAGAAATTCTCATTCACAATCAACTACAGTCAACTTATATTGTTTCAACAACAGAAATTCTTGCTTTCGGTCGTCTAAATATAGTTCGCCAACATACTTTTTCTTGAATTCTAACTAGAAGAAATCCCAACCAATCTGATCAGCGGATAAATGTCGGGTAATAGTTTGCGACCATGTATATGCTTATCCTTGAGAAAGAGAAACGACTCATGTGACACATTCTCGAGAATTGTATTCAAGTTGTTGTAGGACTCAATTCATCACCTATAACCACATTTCGGCTGTCAAGGATCAACTCTTCTTACTCCCATGAATTCAATGGCACCATACTTTCATAATTCTTTTATAGAAGCTTGTCAGATTGTCGAAGTTAGCGCAATCGAAGGGGTAGTCCCCGCCAATCATTAAAGAGCTTCTAAAATATAACGGAGTAAATTCTCATCCCCCTTACCCTCAGGTCTCTGTCTGGCAACACTAGGCTGACAGGTACTAGTTGAGTCCACACTCAGTCTCTTGATTTCAAATCTATTTTCATTCTCGATGGATCGGCTGCTACTATTGATATCATACTCAACATCATTTTTGGATTCACCTGACATATTTAGCTACAAATAAGAACATTTTATAATCAGCATCCAATTTTTGGCCTAGACTCGACTCGACCTTGGCATGTACCTTATAGACTCATTTTCAAGCTTGATTTAGTTCAAGAATCGGCTAAACCTACAGGTTTGATACCACTAAATGTAACACCAATTGCCCGTCCCCGTCGCCAAGTTTGAGTTATAAAATGCTATAGTACGAAACAAAACAATTACAGACAATTAACAATCACAATTCAATAACTTTAATCATTTCAATCATGTAATACCATTTAAAACTTTTCCCGAATACTATATGAGCTTACTTAAGATTTAGAGTTGACCCATGAACAAACAATGATTAAATTGTAACATTTTCAAAAGATAAAGGCAAACATGTAAAACAACGGTCACACGGTTGTGTGTCCAGGCCTTTTAACTCTCTGAAGCCTTGTAGATCAAAATGCAAAATTTCTTCAAAATTCGCACGACATGTGGCTAGGTCATGTAACAAACTAAAACCGTGTGAAATCCAAATGACCAAATCTATAATATCCACACGAATGTGTAGCCAGCCCGTGTGACAATCGGGAACAGTGTGCTTCTAATGCACCTTATATTTTAGTGGCACATGGTCGTGTCACTAACCCATGTCTGACACACAATCGTGTGACCAAACCATGTGGCACAAAATATGTCATTTAGGGCTTACTTCATGCCAAACTATATCCAAAGCATATCCTATGTTCAATTGCACAATTATACCTACTCAAAACCCACATAAAATTAATAGAACACATACCAATTTGTCACATTTATACCACATGCAAACAATATATCAATATGCCACAAATTGGCTCCGTTTCTTAAGAAAAACATGACATATGTCATTTCTCAACATATATACATTCCATCTCCTACCAAACTTACCATAACATTATACAATAATCATACCATTTACAACTTTCAATTAAAATCAATACCATATATAATCAACATCCTTCCAATCTCACAACAACATAAAGTGCAAATTGTTCGTAACTACATAAACTAGATATTAATCATTCACTAGAACACATATTAACAATTTCAAACATACATAAACCACCTAAAATTCAAAACGAATACCAGCAAAAAGGAGCCCAAACTTTAAGGAGTCTGAGGTCTCAGTTGGATGCTGAAGTGAAACTCAAAACGTAGCTATAAACCTAACTTGCACACAAAAAGCGAATTTCACGATGAGTAGATAATTCAACGTATTTCTCTAAATTGAAATGGTATAGTGAAATCAACTTAATCCATATTCATTTGAATTAATGTTATAGTAGAATCAACTTAATCCATCTAAATTGAGATGGTATAGTGAAATCAAGTTACTTATACATGCTCTGTTGGCATCTTCTATTTATATCAGTCAATGAGATGGGTGAAGGGTGTTACAAAAGGTTTCCTTATAATCAATGCTTTCAACTTGATTATAACCTTTTGCTACTAGTCTGGCCTTATATGTTTGCATATTGTCATTCATATCAATCTTGATCTTAAAGACCCATATACACCCAATGGGTTTTTTCCCTTCAAGTGGATCAACCAAAGTCCATACTTGGTTGATCTCCATGACCTCTATCTTGGATTTCATAGCTCCAAGCCATTTGTTAGAACCAATGTCACAAATTGCTTCCTTATAGGTAGTCAATTCAAAATCTAAAGACGATTCATTCCTATCTAAAAGGAATTTATATCTCTCCAATTCCTAAGGTATCCTACTTGACCTTCGGAGTGGTAGTGCTTCTTAAACTTTTTGTTGGCCATCACATGCTTCAAGTTTAGGTTCTAGTGGAAAGTTAGTTTATGTTCCTTGAACTTTTTTCAAGTTCTAATTTACTCCCATTGACCTCTTCTAGTAGAAATTATTTCTTTGAAAAATTTGTGTGTTTCGAAACAAGCACCTTTTGTTCAGTAGGGTTATAGAAATAATACCCGATAATTTTCTTTGGGTATCCCACAAACATATATTTGTCTAATCTAACTCCAAGCTTATTAGACTATGCACATTTTACATAAGCAATGCATCTTCAAACCTTAAGATACAATAAGTT
This sequence comes from Gossypium gossypioides, assembly GCA_013467495.1. Taxonomy (NCBI): domain Eukaryota; kingdom Viridiplantae; phylum Streptophyta; class Magnoliopsida; order Malvales; family Malvaceae; genus Gossypium; species Gossypium gossypioides. Next base: position 5,443,962 of record CM025148.1, on the reverse strand, counting down.
CAGTCTCTTGTCACAACATATCTCATATGGTGTTTTATCTATCGATTTGGTTGGAACCCTGTTTAAAAGAAAGGCCATGATTTTTAAAGCATATCCCCAAAAGGATGTTGGAAGGCTTGCCTTAAACATCACAGACGAACCATGTCCAATAAGGCTTGATTTCTCCTTCCAAGCACTCCATTGTGTTATGGAGTTCCAGGTAGAGTCTATTGTGACAGAATTTCATTTTCTGTCAAATGATCCAAAAATTCTCAGTTAAGATATTCTCCTCCTCGATCTAATCAAAATGCAAGAATATTCTTACTAGTTTATATCTCTACTTCAGCCTTCAATTTTTTAAACTTTTCAAGGGCTTCAAACTTATACTTATAAGGTATACATAATCATATTTAGAATGATTGTCGATAAAGGTTATTGATAAGTGCTAAAAGTAACATGTTTTAATCTCGTTCTTAATGCATTTTTGGGTGATTATTCGATGTAAGTTGTGAATTGTATGCTCCTAATCCTTTAAATTCATGTGTTTATACTTAGGAGAGCATTTGGTAGAAAAAGAAGCGAAAATCAAAAAATCGGAGCGAGTTACAGGAGCCACACAGATTGGACCATTCCACACGGCCTAGACACATGGCCGTGTGAACCATAAGGGCTGCCATACAGCCATGTGGCAAGCCGTGCCGATTTCGCGAATTGCACTCCGAACAATAGAAAAATGTAATTTTTAGGGTTTTGGGCATTCTAATACATATATATATGACAAAAATAAGAAGATATGAGGGAGTCGTCATAGAATACTCAAGAAAACAACTCCAAAAACACAATTAAAGTTGATTCTGAAGTAGATTTCCATCAAGATTAAATATTTCCTTTTGATTTCTTTGGAGATAATTTTGAGTTTCTTTGTTTCTTGTGGTTATATTATATTTTGGATGTTTTTATTTGAAAGCATAAACTAATTTTCTAAATACCTAGGGGAGATGAACCCTATGATGAATTATGTCGTTTGATTTCTATTTTGCGCAATAAATACTTAGATCTTGTTCTCAATTATGTATACTTAATTCTTAGTTTAATATTTCTAGACTATTGTTCTATGTTTGATGTGCTTAAATCAGAGGAGGAATAGACCCTGTTTAAGAGTATATCTAGCGTAATTGAGTGGAGTTGCATGCAATCCTAGAAATAGGATGACATAAATCTACCGAATTAGAGTCAAATCTAATAGGAGAATTCATAGATCGAGTTAATACAATAATAGGGGTTTTAATTAAAAATAAATTTTACTTAATCAACCTAGAGTCAGTTACTCTTATTCTTGAAGAGAGATATTAGCATAATTTAGGAATTTCTACGGATCAAGATACTAAGTGAAGAAATTGCGTAATTGAAATTGATAATGACAAATGAAATCTAGGTGAATTCTTTTCTGGGTATTGTTTCGCTTCTTGGTTATTATTCGATTATTTTCGTGATTTATTTTTTGTTGCATTCGTAGTTAATTTAGTTCATTTTTAATTTTAATCAATCACTCGAATTTATCAGTTAAATAATAGAAAGATGGTAATTACTAGTACTTTTAATCTTCGTGGGAACGATTTTACTCACAAAAACTATACTATTAATTGATTTATGTTCTTGTCTTAGTCAGATTTTTAATTTATTTACAGCTACATTAATTATGAAGTAGGAATACTCATTTCGATTTGTTGTGTTGATTGGGCCACATACATATGAATATATTAGGCTTAATAAATCTCCAACCCTTTTCACTTTTCGAGTAAAGGGGTTAGTCATTTTATCAATGAGACAATATTCACATGTTCCAAATATATCCAAATAATTCATAATCAAGTGGATTTAGATAGCTTTGTTTTTGTAACTTGGCATCCAAGTTTCAGTGACATAACCAAATGTACAATAAGCATATGTCTACAATACCAAGTCTACAACCGATTGTTCAACCCTACAAATTTATATCACCATTTCTAACGCACTGTCTCTTACCTAGGTGGTTAGAAAATTTGAAACTACCACGTGTTTAAACTCTTTAAATGTGCCTTGCCATTGGTGTTTTAAACACCAAAAAAACCTCAAATGATAAAACATTATACAATTACAGCATTTCGCTATAACAGTCAAGTTTCTAGTAAAACTGATTTTTTATATTTTATTTGAACTTTCTATAATAATTTTTCACTTATAAAAGCAACAACCATAGTTATAAAGTACATTTTTTATTAAATTAATTCTCTATAACAGCATATTGTTTAAAATATTAAGTAAAATTATAGCTATTTCAAATAATCAAGCATATCAATTATAATTTATTACATAAGAATTATCTTAATTAAAATATTATTTCAACAAAATGTTTAAATTTCACGTGAAAAAATATGGGATAAATCTCAAAACTAAACATTAACTTTGGTATAATGTGTAATTTTATACATGAACTTTGATTTAATTCAATTTTCAAAGTTTATTAACACAATTATTGAAGTATCATCATTTTATGTTTATATATTGCATATAGAAATAATTATTTTTATCCAATAAACTATTAAGTTCCATAATTAAATATTCTACTATGAATATGAATTTAGAACATCATATAACTTATAAATTGGTTACTTGAATTTAATAACTCATGATAAGTTAAATAATTTAAGTTGATAACTCATATTGATTAATTGAACTTGTTAAATTTATGATTTTAATAATTAGTCATATGAAAGAATGTAAAATAAAATATGCATTAAAACAATAATGCATGCACCTATTAAACGTGTTCCAGTTTTGTTAATTTTATTCTCATTTTCTTTCTTTTTTTAACATAATTTTTATTTTCTTCTTTTGATGGAAATTTATAATATGAATTCTATAGTAAGTTTATAACAATTATCTCTCTCTATAGTTTACATAGATGTACAACAACCACCTCTCTGTCATAGGCAAAATCTTGATAGGCAAATGAGACTATTATAGAGAGCGCTCACAAGGGAGCCTTAGTTAAAGGTTAAGATGTTATTTGAATACAAGTGAAACTGTCAAGGCCTTATTCAAGTACATAAAAAGTATTGAGTTTTTTCAAAGTACTAAAGTTCAGGGTCCTTTTTATTAGTTTAGCCAAAAAATTGCAACGCATTAGATTTGAATACATGATTTCAGGGGAATCAAATTTCATGTCCAGATAAATAGAGAAAGCAGCTTGTAATAGGAAATGAATTCAATTTATTTATATATTCTGATTGACATGAATGGTATTAAATTATACTGTATTACATTATATGCAAGTCCTAAATTACATTATAATGCAGGAATGGAGAACTATAAATGGCAGGAAAAAAGAAAAATATATATAGCATAAATACATGCAAAAATAATTAATTAATAAACTATTTACTCCCTATGGCTGACGATGGCTGAGGTTCTATTCTAATCTCACAAGGCAGTATGAAAGAACCTGCTGTTGACCCCTGCCCTGTATAGCTGCAGTTCAGACGATGTAGTAATGGTAATCTCCGTGTTGGATGGTGCAAAGAGCACATCTCCTTCAGTCACTATGTCCTCCCGTGATCCAATGCGAAATGTTCCCTTCCCGAGAAATACAAGGAAAATAGAAGGGCCTGGAATGGCTGGAAAGACCGTTGATGCCCCTTTTGGAAGAATGCAACAATCAACCTCGAACTCCTCGAAGGGTGGGAGATACCTTGTGATGTATGGACTCAATGGAAATCCTTTCAGGATGTCGGGGTAGCCCTGGAATGGAACCAACAAGAATCAAAATTTGAAGTTGCAGAACTTCGATATGAAGTCAATAAGACTAAAACTAAATTGTCATGAAGTAGGTAAGCCGAGGTTCAGTGTCAACCACAAATAGCAACCTCTGCTGAAGTCATAATTCTACAGCTCAAAGAAATTTTCATCTTATAAGTGTCCCAGACAGAAGCATTCAAAGTTAACAAGATTTCTGGGGAAATTTAATATCGTATATGAAGCTGAATGTGAAGAAAAATAGGTGATGCGAGAGACCAAAGCATTTTTTTATTAATAAAAGTAAATAAATACACGAGAACAATCCTTGGGGTAACCTTTTGTCAATAATGAGATTCCTTTCTCTAAATCCAAGCAAAAATGTGCATAATATTTCACCTTATGTTATCAAGGAAACTGCCCCGTTGGGAAAAGAAAAAGAAATATACCGAATCAAGTCGCATAGAAATAAAGTATTAGTGCTTAGCAAATAAATAAATAAATAAAGCAGTAGCCTGCGTCATCGTGTAATTGAAGTTCATAGAGCAAAAGTTCAGCTAAAACAGAAAAAGAAAAGCCTATATGTGGTATCACTCTTAACAAATTATTTTACTCTCAAATAGAAAATTATCAAACCCTTGATCAAATAATTGTACCTGCTTATATGTTAGCATGGAGCAAAGAGTTTGGATATCACGGTGCTTGGGAGTAAGACCCGCCCGGACAACATTGTCTGACGTTGCCATGCATTCAATGCACTCTCCACTCAAGTATGCATGGGGCTCATTTGCCCCAAGATACAATGCTTCACCCGGATTAAGTTTCACATAATTGAAAAAGAAGGCCGATATAACACCTATGTCACCCGGGTATTGCTTTTCCAAGTGTAACACCAACTGTTCCTTCTCAGTTAGACACCTCAACTGATGCCAAAAAACAAAAAGGAAATGAAGGGTAAAGGTCAATAATAAAGCTAGAATAGAAAGAATGGAGGAAAAACTATAAAAAACAGCTACTATTTAACAGCTTTACAAGCTGGAAAGAAAAGAGAACATGATATATTAAATATATTAGTACTATAATAGTAAACAAGTTTTTCACTAGAAAAATCTGAAATCCAAGCTAACAGTGGAAAAGAGAAAACCAACGTCTACCACGCACTCTTAGAAGCCAAATTTATAGCGGAATATGCAAAATGAACTCCATTTAGGCCCATAAAATAGCTGCCTGAAGAATCAGAATAGATATTTTGCCACATGCCAACATAATTAGATGAACTTTTTCATGACAATGCAGTGAGGTATTGAAGTGACATTTTATGCCTAGAAGGAAAATTAGTATGTTACTGTCAGCATAAGATTAAAGGATTTGCTTTAAATAAATAAAAACTTCGGTAGGAGCCATTTTTTCATATGCTGACAGAAGTCTAACCAGACTAATACATAGCATATTTCCGTATCTTCAGAGCAGCCATTTTATGAACTCTACAGGGAAGGACCACATCAGTTTTCCTGTATAGTCATGTTTCTAAGGAACATAACAAGGTGATGACCCTTGACCCTTTCTCCATTTAATGCCTCTACGCAGTAAAGAAAAAAATTCTATAAACCTGACTTTCTACGTGCAGCCGACTTTTCAGTTTTGCTATTGATTTGGTTGCCATCTCCTTGCTAGCTGACATAAGTTGGGTAAAAACCGACCGCAGAGCATATTTTACTTTCTCTGCCCCATCTTGCTTGTCAATATCTAGGACTTGCTTTGCCGATGCATTGCCAACCAATTCTACAATCTCTGGAATATCTACAAGCACACCCTTAAGCTCCTGCAAAGAAGATAGATGCTTGCTTCAAATATACGACTAATGTAGCCAGTATCACCAGAAAATGTTACGTACACAAACAAGAAGCATCCTTTACCTAAAACCAAATAACATGCATGTTTAGGAAAAACCACATAAAGACAACCCTGCAATCCTCAAGATATTGCAGACATGATTTGGAAATATCAAAAATAAGCAGTGGAAAAAAAAAGGGGCTTAACACTTTAACATTCATCTTCTTTGACATTAAAGAATTATATTCCCAACATGCAGAAGCTCCATGAAAATGCTAGACTAGGAATTAAGCTTCTCGGAATGTGATCTTACCTGCCCTGGAGCATTACAATAAATACCAAAAAAAATTTAAAAATATCAATAACCCCTCTAATATCAACAGACATGAAAAAGGTTCTGGCACAGTGATATTAAATTTTACCCTACTATTTAGACCAAAACAAGACTGACCAGAAACAGTGGCAGTGAATTCTAGGAAAGTCAAGATAGATTATCTTCTGCCTCTAACTCAGATGTGATTCGGCCTCAAAGTTTTGTCATGCATATAATTTCCAGAATCTTTATTCAGCACAACCACAACTTGACAGCATAATTACAAATTTAAGTGCAAAACGTGATTACCAGAATTTTATCAAACATAAATGCAAGATTTATTCACTCAAAAAGAACAACCAGCAAAAGGAAAGTTCCACCAAAAACCAAGCATGATTCATGTATTACCTCGAGAGTAATGAATCCACAAAGGGCCCTGAACTCTGTAATTGCCAAAGCCATCTCAGGTTTGTGATTCCCATCCTTATAGAGATTTGGCTTCAACTTAAGCAATTCTTTGGCCAATTCTTTATCCGGATGAGCCTGTATTGAAAGGGCTGTTGCCACTGAAAGTACCTATTTTACAGCAAATAAACCACAGAATCAAATTAGACGATTCACAGAAGATAAAAGAAAAGTTCATATTGTAGTTAAAAGTTATGTTGATTTCCACTTTAAACTCTCAAGCTTAATTCTTTGCCATTAACCATTCAAGATCCACTCCAATTTCCCAATTGCTATGTTGATAGCTTTGATCTAAATTAAAATTGAGATCAAAACAGCCAAAAAAAAAAACAAATCTTTACCCTTTGTAAATACCCCCGAGAAAGGGAAAAAGGAAAAACAATGGACACCACATCAAAGCAAAATTCAGTCATATTCAACTTAATAAAAAAATATATAATGGTAAAAAATGGAAATTTAAGATGAATGGTGAGAATTCAACTTCCATTATTATTGAAGCAAAAGTTGCAGTAATTCCTATTAAAATGCAAAAGAAAACCCCTTTAAAAAGAAAACCCACTAACCCAATTAAAAATAGAAGAAAAAAAACACAAAAACAGAAATCAAAATTCAATTTCCAACTAATCAAAAGGAGAGGAAAACGAAAACCAGAAAGGAAGCAGATAAATCGTGTAAAAGAAAAGAACAAACCTTGAAGAGAAAAGGAAGATCGGGCCCCCATTTTTCCAAAACCTTATGACCAAGCACATTCGGATTATTCCGAATCCACTCTTTTAAACCCACATTTTGACCTTCTCCATAGCCATCAGCCAAAAAACTTGGCCCCGAGTCATGAGTTCCCATCCAAAACTCAGCATAAGGCCTATCGGGCTTAACCTCAGCCCCGGAATTCAAAGCCAATAGCCTTGCCACCTGTGCCTCCGCCCCACATCTTCCCCAATCGTAGTTTTGCACCCAACCTCTTAACCGCTTCACCTTGTCAACATTAGCAGCCTTCGCCATTGTTGAAATACCCCCCAGAAAAGAAAAAGGAAAGAAAAGAAGGCTAGAAGAGAAGGATAATGCAGAAGGGAATGGGCATCGTTTGCTGGTATTTGAAGAGTTTGAAAGGGTAAGAAGAGAGAGGGAAACAAGTTGGGAAAAGAGAGTGAAAGAAAAATTGAAAATGAAGATTTCAGATAGAGAAAGCTTGGAAGAATTTGTATTTGTGGGGTCTCTTCAACTATGACCCAGCTTTGCTTCCCTTTCTCTTTTCTTTTGCAGTTTCTTACGATCTTATCTTCCCACTTCTGCACGAAATTTCCATGCCCTTTTTCTCTTATTTTTTTTCTTTTCCTTTTTCTTTTTCTTTTTCATATTAAAATCTCTAATAAATTTTGCTTGGCAAAATAGCAATCACATTTTACTTGTTTTTACAAAAATAGAAGTCAGTATATTTGAGATTCTCGAAAATTCATATTCTACCACACAAAATTAAAAATTAAAAATTAATATCTTTATTATTTATGCTATTTATTGAGTCTTTTTACTATATCATGCAACACGGTTAGAAATTTTATTTACTGTTTGAACTAAATTAATTTTTAACTTTTATTTAAATTTTGAATTAAGCCAAAAACTAGGATACATTTTGAAAAATAAAACTTCCATCGAAGAGAAGCAAATGAAAGACTTTTTATAAAAATTCTCGTAGAATCGAGAATGAAGTTTTCATTTTGTACATACCAGATCATGAATTAGTAATTGAATCCGTTTTGAACTTTCTAATTTTGAAATGAGAATATTTACAGAATCCCCATGAATAGGATCAAACCTTATTCCATGATATTTACATGAGATTCCTCTTTCATATTCTTAAACAAGTCCTCGAGAGGGCTTAGTTGATTCATGATTTATGTAAGTATAATTGAAACGCAAATATTTATTCTAAATATATGATTTATACACATATACACTTATGATAAAATTTTTAATAACTGGATTTTTTTCATATCTATACTATACTACCATTTATATAAAAAGGGTGAAAATGGTATTTACTATGAAATTTAAATATTTGTAATTAATTTTAATCGTTAAAAATATCGGCTATTACTTCTCTTATGATTTTAAATTTTGTTTCCCCCACTAGTAGGTGTGCTAAATTTTAGTGTTTTTTTCCCTTATGTTAAAAAACTCTTTTAAAAATATTAAATTTGTTATCAATATCTTATTAAGTAAATGTCCATTAATATTAAGATAAGTTTTGATATACTTTAAATTCTAATAGTCATTAGAAGTAGATCTATACTTCATTTATACTTCTTATGTCTATAAATATAGACTTTGGAGAAGTTTTATAAATATCTCAATTGATCAATAAAATACATTCTTTATTGCTTCCTATATTTTCTTT
>CM025148.1:5360500-5370833 GCA_013467495.1 Gossypium gossypioides | reverse complement strand
TTAATTTTCATCTTTTCTTCAATCTATTTTTGAAATTCTCTTTCAATTTAAAAAATAGAACATTTTTTACAGACAAAAAATCGACGTGCAATTATCTGGATACATGAATACATACCTGATGATGATATCAATATAGACTGATCCAATTTTCCAGATAAAAGAGCACGTATTAATGCCATCTCATCCACTCTATATGATAAACCGAGTTTATCCAAGTGATCAAACTTGTCTACTGATCTTCCAGGGATGACGTATGTAAGACAAGTATTTTCTCCACACCCAAAGGCCTAGAAGAAAAATGTTCAATAGCAAGCCCACATGCAGATGACAAATTTGCAGGGTTATCACTTGAAGCTTAACCAATAAATCAACGGTAAAAACAGAAATAATATTTAATAGTCAATTACTGGGTAACATTCTATTGGCAGATTTAGATTAGCATCCATCAAATAAATTCAAGCACTGGCCTCCCTATTATTAATGTCGCTTCCTCATAACATACGAGACTTGCTACTAAACATGCTTGCGTTCTTTCATTCATGTTAACCAACATTCTTGCAACATCACCTGAATGCTACAAGCACTAGTTTTCCTGTCCCAAAACTCCGTCCTATTCATTTTATTGTTTTTGGGTATGATACATTCTTAGAGAAAAGAATCAACTGTAATTTAATTCTGCATAAGAGGTTTGATGGTCAGAGCACTCTCACCAAAGAAAATATCCCACTAAACTACCTAAGCCATCCAACTTGTAGCTTACCTTTCAGGAAATTAACAAATAGGCAGCTGGTTAAGAGGCATAGGAGACAAAACTGTGGTAGGAACAATTCATTCGTTCACATTCACGAGGTTTGCCATCTTATTATTGTGTAGTGAAAACGGTTTGAGACCTTAAAAATAATACTTCTAGTAACCTGAGGCAAAATACCAAGACCATTCTTGTGATGTTCTCGATCCAATAAATAAGGGAACATAACATACTTCATGCAGAACAAGTAGGCGACAGAGATAAAAAATAAGTTTATATGATAATCACAAATAGGCAGAAGCAATTACAGAGGAAGTGAGGAAATCAAGGGAGAAATAGAAGAAAGGAGAAAACCCAACAAGAATCATTAAGAGCGTGAGATTCTCAATAATTGACATCTCAAAATCTCAACTATTCATAATCTAAAACCTAATTAAAACTAAAATAAGAAGATGATTAATGCCAATACCAAATTTAACCCTAAAACTATTATAACCTAACCATTCTAAAATATCTCATCTATACGATGATTAATCCAATAAAATATAAAAGAAATTCCTAGAAAAATTAATCTCTCAACTAGCATGACTCCATTGTTCAACATTGTTACAGCAGATTCCTCCAAACATAAACAACTGCTAATTACATAGAACTAAAGTAGTTTCATTAACACTACATGCTATTTGTACAAATAACAGTATTTTATAACTACTCCTGGTTGAAATGCAAATATTACCATTTCAAAAAGAATTTAAGACGCCCCAAAACTTATTGAGACACCCTGTTCAAATTCAACCAAAAGATCTAGTTCAAATGATCAAATCTAAGTTACCTCCCAAACCTTTGTTGGAGGTCCTAGGGGACTCATGTTGACATGTTTAAAAGAACAAAAATGACAAAATTCTAGGCTAAAACTTCAGCCAAAGGTGACCGATGCTTAAGCTCTTTAATTCTAGGTGTTATCACAGTATTGATATTCTGTTTTAAAATACAACACAAATGAACAAACAACACTTGAATAATGTTTTCTATGAACTAGTACAACGAGAAAAAATATATATCAAATACAATAAAACAAGCCATAAAGAATTTTTATGTCACAACAATGATTTTATGCAACTTCTTCAGAGATGACATATTCTGCAACGCCGAGACAGTTGATAGTTTGTTGGAAAAGAAAACAATGAATAAGAAAACATGAAAAATGAAAGATACCTGACTACTTGAACAAATTTCTTCAACATAGTTAACCCTTGAGCCACTCACTTCCAGCAGAGACTGCAATCTATCCCCAAACTTGTACTACATCAGACAAAAGAACATTAAAATCTGTAGCATGCATTTCAATTCAATGTTCCTAGATACCAACTAGTCTTAGGAACACACATAAAAGTTTTTAGAAACTTTTCTTTCACTAATTATATTAATCCAAAGATTAAACGGTAAAAGCTAACTTAGGATAAAAAGGATACACAGGTAACAGCATGCATTTAAAATTTGGAAATCAAGATGAAATGCAAACCATGGTCACTCCATATACTCTAGTGCTTACGGACCCAACTATATGCGTGAGCTTTTACAGCAATAAAACAATGATTTAGCTAAATATTTAAGAGGCGTCCAATGACAATGAAAGTTGTTGGAAAACTGTGAAAATACTTCAATGCAAGGATTTAATTCACTGATTTTTTTCCCTTGTAATTAGGTATTAGATTTAGAGCATATCTTAGGAGAAATTAGTAGCAGATTTTTGGAGAGATTTTATTGATCATGTATTTAGTTTGTTTTGCTAATTAACCTAGGTTGTGTACTATAAATATTTACTAGTCTTTACCCATTGAATATACAAGCCTCTTTTTAGTTTACAACATGGTATCAGAGTTATAGGATTCTTTTTCAGAATTCTTAGTTTTGACCTTCATTGTCATATATTTTGTGAAGCTTTGTGGCCTTCATTGCCAATTGATCACCTTTGTTTTTTTTCCTCTACCAAAAAAGAACTTGTTTAGTCAAGTCTTGAAAACTTTTGTTGGCCTATGTTGACTAATTGACAGCTAAAAATTAGTGTACATAGCTGATTTCTAGGAATTTAATATTCTTTTTCTTCCCATTTTGTGTATATAAATACCTATGTATTTTTTCTCTGTGGATTGTCAAATAAAGAGTGAAAATTCTTCAAAGCTCGTTGCCTCCTCTGATTTTAACATGGTATCAGAACTAAACTTCTAGATTTAAGAAGAATTTCTCTCAAAAATTTTCAAAATCCCAAAACCTAGGACTAAAATTTTTAGTACTTACCCCTTTAGGCCCACCATTTTTTCTCACTGCTCCCACCAAGGAGTTGGAACCCATCGCCGATGAAACCCTGAATTCCGATGACTAACAGACCCGCACATGAGTCTTATGCACCTCCGTCAGCTTATAAACTCTGCCTCACACGTCAGCGCATAATACCACTCTGCCAAAGTTCCTTCTTTCCATCCTTGCCATCAAACTTGGTGCATATTCTCGGTCCTCCTCTGTTCTTGAGGTCAATTGGGGTTGGTTAGATATCCTAGTATTAAGCCACTATTTGGGTAATAGAATTTTGGAATTTGTTTTTGGCTATTATCATTTTTTTTTTCAAAGGAATATCCTTGTTTTTTGTTATTTGGTCTTTTCCTTGCTCCTTTTTTTTTTAAATGGTGGATGATAAAAACATCATAGCAACTAGTTTCAACAACCCATCATTACAAATTAGTCCCGTAAAACTCAATGAGAATAACTATCTTGCATGGTTGAGGTCGTGTTTGTTATTCATGAAAGTTAGAGGATTGCGGGGTTACATCACTGGTGATACAAGAAACCAGCATTGAATAATCCTACTTTTAATCAATACTACTCGAAAAAATCTTGTGTTATGGCATGGCTCATTAATTCCATACAACCCCACATTTCCAGAACATACCTGATACTTGACAATATAGCAAAAATATGGAATGCAACTTCCCTCACCTACTCGCATGTTGGGAATGACATTCAAATTTTTGAAATCCAAAATAAGGTTCACAATACTAATCGAGGTGAGTGACAATTTCTCAGTATTTTTCTGAATTGGGTGATTTATGGCAGAAGCTAGATTATTATAAAGATTTCCAAGCAGGGTGTACTAGAGATGCGGTAAAGTTTCAAAAGCTAGTAGGAAAGGAGTGAGATTATGATTTTCTGGTCAGGTTAAACAATGAGTATGATCATATCAGGGTTTAGGTCCTTAGAAAAATCCCATTTCCCTCTCTTGAGCAAGCATATTCCTATGTCCAGCAAGAAGAAAGCACAAGAGGTGTTATGCTCTATATAGAACTGGATGAGAAGGCTAGATGATCGCTAGTCAAGGGCAAACGTATGAGAGCTTTTCTGACAAACTTGTGAAAAAACCACTAGTGGACATGGGGGAAACAAGGTAAGTCAACAAGGCCTCAAGCAAATTTGTCAGAAACCGCAAATACTGCTAAGGAGACAACTTCTCGTTGAGAGCTTTTCTTCTAATGAAATTCAGCATCTTAGGTGTCTTTTATCCCAAATTGACTCTACCTCTAGTGTAACATCCAACTTTGTGAAATTAGGTACTGCTTTTAGCTCCCACATTCCAATAAACCGTATTTTGTTCTTACTAAATGAATTGGAAATGAAGGAAGCTTGAGGCATACACTAATGTTGATTATGCCGGATCAATAATTGCTAAAGATTAGTGTCAAGATACGACATCTTCCTCGAAGGCAATCTTGTGACATGGAAAAGTTTTTTTATAAAAAAAAAACAGTGTAGGTCAATCAAGTGTAGAGGTTGAATTTCAGGTAATGGCTTAAGGCCTGTCTGAAATACTTTGGTTGAAGATCATTATTGAAGACTTCAGAATTAAGTGCAATGACCCAATGAGCTTATTGTGACAACAAATCTGCAATCAGCAAAACTCATAACCTGGTACAACATGACCAGACAAAGCATGTTAAAGTTGATAGATAGTTTATCGAAGAGAAATTAGAGAGTGGATTGATATGTACACCTTATGTGTCCAGACATAGAAACTTGTTGATGTTCTTATAAAAAGGTCAAGTAACTCAGTTTTCCAGACTATTTTATCCAAGTTGCATACAAAAAAATACCTATTCATCAGCTTGAAGAGAAGTCTAGGAAAACTGCAAAAATAAATCTTCAAATGCAAGGATTTAATTCACTAGTCTGTTCCTTGTAATCAAGGATTTGATTTAGAGCAGATTTCAGGCGAAAGTAGCAGCAAAGTTTTAGGAGAAATGGAAAATAATTTGGAGAGATTTTATTAATTATGTATTTAGGTTGTTTCCCTAATTAGCTAGGCTATTTACTATAAATCTGTACCGTTCTTTACTTGTTAAATATAGTTTCTTTTCAATTTATGACAAAAATCATAAGCAAGAATTTTGCATTATCACAATTTAGGTGCAAGCATACCAATTCAAAAATGAAAAAAAAAATGATACAGGTGTTGTCATTAACATATCCTTTCTGTGGATTTGGTGGAATTTTTCTTTAATTGTTTATACGATGTCCATGTATGTCACATCCTCAATTTTGCTATAAGCTAATATAGCAACGTGTCCAGCAAGCCATATATAAAATGGATACCGAAAAAATTAAATACTTTTCCACTTGTAAGCACCCAATATTAACATGTGCATGTGAGAATCAGTGAACAAAAAGCAAAACCACCAAAGCAAAAGATGATTATATAAATGGCATCAACTTTCTTCTTTCCCTCCCCCATTTATGGTGGACTCTGGACACAAGAAAATAAAACCTTCAGAGCAATTACGAATATGAAAATATTACCACATGTGTAGATTCTAAGAGAAAGGTGTATCCTCCCAAACAGTTTTCACGCGTTTTTGGGTCTGAAACTTCAACAAATACTCCATCCACCATAATTGTTGGAACATGGCTGAAAGCAAAAACATAAATTAGTACCTTTACAGTGGAAAAACTTCATGTGTGAAAATAACCCAAAAGATGTAACATTGAAATAATACTTACGAACAGCAATCAGGAAACTTAGTCTGGATACTTCTCTCAGCTACAAGCTAAAAAAAGTACAGCAGTAAGTACAATGAGAAAATAAGTAAACATCAACAGTTTGAATTGGATCAAAGAAAAGGTTGTATTAATTTGATCAACAAAATTATTCTTAAATGTGTAAAAATAGCAAGGCAATTCCACAACAAATCTACTTGTACTAGATATGGTAGCAAATATTAGATTCCACATTGTTTGATAATAATTGATTGAGAAAACTATCATCTTAATGCATCATCTTGGGAGGTTAAACACTTACCTTTACTTAATTCCTAGCTAACAAAGCCTTAAGCCTTTATAATTTCTTTCAATTTTTGCATTTTCCAGCATATCTTGGTTATTCAAGTAACTGGAAACTTACCTCTTCATGTACCATCATTTTTTTAGAATTAATAAAAGGATGTTTACTATTTGAGTTCAGAGGATGTTTACTATTTTCCATTTCAGTACTTTAGCCCTACACTTCTGTTTTTACAAGGTGACCATTTTGAAGAACAAGTACAGACAATGAATGTCAGAGCCACTCAACAAAGATAATATGCTAATAATCTAATTTATAATGATAATTTTTTCTATTGAACTAACAATTTTGCATAATTGAGTTTAATGTAGATTAACATAGCAAATCTAATTTCTTTCACTTTTTGCATTTTCAGCATATCTTAGTGATTCAAACAACTGAATACTTACATCTTCATGTACCGCTTTTTTTAAAATTAATAAAAGGAAAAAAAAAAAGCCATTTGAGTTCAGAAAACTTTTAGTATATTCTCAGTACTTTAGCCTTAAATGTCTGCCTTTACAAAGTGGTAATTTTTGAAGAACAAGTATAGACAATGAATGTTGGTGGACTCAACAAAGATAATACGCTAATAATCTAATGTATTATGATAATTTTTTCTATTACATTAAAAGCTTTTCATAGTTGAGTTCATTGTAGATTAATTCACTTTTTCTTTTCCTTGAACAAAAAATATAAAACAATTTACAAGCATTACTTAAATAAGTTAAGCTTGTCTATTCAAGACACGAAAATATAATACAATTTACAAACATTGCTCAAATAAGTTGCTTCAATTCATAGATCTATATCTCCGTCTCCGTTTGTAATCCAAACATAAAAAAAGGCACCATTTCAAGGCAGAAAATGCTAGCCAAACATATTAAAAGTGTCCAGGAAGAGGTAGAGAAATCCTCACTAAACACTCTGATTATTTAAGTTGTTAGATACACTTCTATAACCAAAGGAGTATTGGGAAAATACAGGATATAACACCTCAAGGAATTTTACCTTGCTGGTTGACTAGTAGCAAAATGTAAAATGATGATTTATACAACTATATATAAAAGGGCCTTCCACAATGGACACCGGTCCATTTTTTTCCTTCCACTTTTTGACATGAAAACATTATGGGTAAAGTTCAATTCTAATCCCTCTACTTTTTAGATTATAAGAATGGTTAAAGTTCAATTTGATCCTTATATTTCACTCAAATTTAAGATTTAATCAATATACTTTAATTTTGACATAATTTGATACCTCAACTTTTATAATGTCATTGGTTAGTCTAAATACTTTATTCTAATTAAAATGATGATGCGAATTTTTAAGAATTGTTAGCACCGTTAAAATTCTTTATTAAATTCAAGTTTGTTACAATGTTATTTTTTTGTTAGGTGGATACCAAGTTTATTTTATTTTATTCAAAATGTCATACCAACACAATAGAATTCTAACAGTGTTAACAAATAAATAAATAATTTGGTCAAGAAATAAATAATTAACCCAACGCGATGCGTGGGTGGAAACTGTACTAATTTGAGACTAAAGGCCAGCATATAAATTCTTTCCTTTAGTTCTCTCTTTACTGAATATTAATTGGGTAGTCTTTTCTAATTATGTCTGGGATGTTTGGAAATAATCTCCTCTTTTACCAAATTGAGAGTATTTAGTCTTGCCTTTCATTGAAATACAGAAAGTTTAGGAGCAAACTCTAGCTTCCATGAAACTTGAAGGATAAATGTTACACAGTAAGGAACAAAATACTTCATTCCTAAACCTTTGTGCTATCAAACAACTAAACTCTCCAATTAGGTTTGGCATCTTGAATTCCAATAAAGATCTCAAACATTTATCATTAATTCAGTAAACATCAGGTAGGAATAAGATCCCTATCATTTGGAGTTTGGAAATCTTATAGTCAGCTAATAGCGACCTCATAGACAAGACCAAGAAGAAAAATAAGCACAATTCTTGAATGTTTCAAACAAAGAGATTCATAAAATAAATATGGTATTTTGATATTAAGCATTCTCATCCAATCAAAATTACATGCCTACATAATTGTTAATTTTGGTTGAACAACTTAAAATCATCATTACAATTAAAGGAGATAAGATAGGGTATTTGACTATCTGTACCTCAAGCCAACTAGTACGTAAGAGCGGTTTCTTAGCCACAATTGCATCAAGTAGATCCCTTTTCAGGGGCACATGTTGATCAACAATCACATGTGTACAATCCTCACTGTAAACATGAGTAAGACGAGCACCTTCATGACATGGTAATGATAGTCAGCCAAGAATATAATTAGAACTTTTCGCTCGTCAAAAAGCAAGCAGAGCTTAATACAAAATCAATATTATATTCTACATACTAATTGGCATTGGCATAGTTGTCAGTGCAAGAGGACGTAGGTTCAAGTGCACTGAAGCGCCTTTATCCTCCTATTTATAAATAATAATAAAAAATAAAAAAATTCTACATACAAAAGGTAAAGAATTGAAGATTACGATTCTAAGATTTTCACCATTCTACCATATTTCCTAGTGAACAATTTCTTTTTTCAGCATCCTAGCAATGCAACAGCCATCCAAGTGAAGTCAGTACACCCCTTATTTGGTCAAGCCAAAATTATTGACAATAAAATGTTAGATATCGAGTAGCCTAAGTTGTTGAACTCTAAGACTCAAATAGTGAAGTCTTTACAATGAAATCACATGAACAGAATCCTATTCTTTTGGCCAATTCTTCCTTCCAATACGTGTTTCTCCCCTATGACTTGCAAAATCCACAATTAATTTCAACCTCAAGGCACCTATTTTTGAGAGAAGTGGATCATAGTTTTTTTCTAATTGTTCAATTTATCGCTCCTGCTAAACAAGGAAATAACGACAACATTTCCTAACACCCAGATCTTAGAAGCATGATAAGCAAAATATATGAGGGTAGAACAAAAGGACTCCAAGTTTTCAATCCATCAAATTTAATTATCAGTATTGGTTTCCCTTTCTTAATTCTAGACGTAGAGGCAACATTAAAATTTTCTGAATGTGGATAAAATAATTTAGAAGGAAAAAAAAAAAAGAACAAAAGATAAGTTTTAAAGGTGAAATTATAGAAAAAAATCTTTGTGAAGATTGAAGCCAAATGATGGATTTTAACTAACCAATGGATGAAACTTTGTCCTGAAGATGATGATTCATCTGGGAGGCCTCAGCACAGCAGATATAGAGTACAAGCGGCACATAAGAGAATCTAAATAGATACAAGGGGCAGAGAATTTAGAGAATTGATACGAAATCACTGAATTCATTGACATAAGGAAATTATTGAATTGGCAGTACCGAAAGGTTCCATTTCCTGTTCCAAAAGAAAGGAGGTCCCCATCTTCTAAAGAGGTCTGTTTATTAGGAAAATGATGAACTTTCTTGTTAGAACTAAGATTCTTGTTAATGAATGTCCCGTACTTTGACAAATCTCTGATTCGAACTTGACATGATTGAGTCATTTCATCAACCATTATATGAGCATGGATTCTGGACACACCCTTGTCTTTGTGAATGATGATATCACACCCTTCAACAAATCAAAACACACACAAAATGAGAGAGAGAGAGAGAGAGAATCCCAATAGCAATTATCAACAATAATTAGCATTTAGCAATTTCCTCACAAAGAAACAAAAGAAAAAAAGCAAATTAGATCACCTTTTCGACCCACAGAATACGTTCCATTCTTGAAAATATAGTACTTATCTTCTTCTTCTTCTTCTTCTTGTTCAGCTGCACAAATGGATTAGGGTTTCGGTTGTGAGAATAATCCAATACAAAAATGAAGCAATAGTAACACTTCAATTAAGCTTTACTTGCCTGAGGAAGGATCGACGGGAAGCAAAGCCCAAACCATTCTTTACAAATTACTACCTACTGGATTCTATTAAACCAAAGTTAATTTGAAGTTTAAACCAAGTTTCCTCTGCAAACTCCAAACACAAAATCTTTGTGATTAGTTGCTACGGTGTTTCTGGCTTTGACCGATTAAGGAAAAAGAAAAATATATCATCGAGCTCAAAGCTGGACCCCCGACTACAACTGATCATGGCCGGGCTTTTGTAGGTCTTAAAAAAAATATTAAATTTGAGTCTCGTTCGGCTTCGCCCTATTAAAAAAAATTTAATATTAAATTTTATATAAAAATAAATTTAAAAAATATAAATA
>CM025148.1:5343822-5356693 GCA_013467495.1 Gossypium gossypioides | reverse complement strand
AGACCCCAAGAGATTCGGGTTGGGTCCGTGGGTCAAGCTTTGAAACGGCACCGCACTGTTTTGGCGTCTGAAAGTTTAGCCAAAACGACGCCGTTTTATAGGGCTATATAAGTGAAAAAAAATGTTAAAAAATTCATTTATATCAGTTTTTTTTTTAAAATCCCTTCATCTTTTTTTCTCTGATGTTTTCCTTAGGCCGGCCATGGGGTCCGATGAATTTTTGCCGCAGCCACCGATTGCCAGGGACGGAGACCGCCGCCCCTAGTGGCTGGAATTCACGAAAAAGGTCCCCTTTTGACCATTTTGCTTCCCTTAGCCCAAATCTGAGGCCAAATACTTCCAAAAACCCGCCAAAGATCATAAAAATCCCAAAGAACCCTTCGGTTTCTGGGTTTTGAAAACCTTTTCATCAGAAAATGAGTCACCTTTCATCAGAGATGACGACCTCATAGCGACGATAAACAGGTACAAAAGCTCTATTTTTTATTCTACTTTTTGAATATGTAAAAAAAATCACCTTTTTCTTTTAACGTTTTGTTTTTGTATATTTTTTTTGAATCTATCCGATTTCTTCCTTGTTTGAATCTTACAAAAGTTTGGCCTTTATAGCCGTTTTAATTACAATATTTTTTTTCCTTTTTTGTTTCTGCTGTGCTATGTTGTTTCTGTGCTTTTCTTTCTCTTTTGCAGGTACCTATGGCGATCAACGACGATGGGAAGGTGTGCCCTTAGCCATTTCGGTGAAACGATGGCAAAGCGGCAAACCTCGAGGCGTGGATGTCTTCGGGAGAAGTGCCCGCTGACGTGGCAAAGAGCAGCGACTAGAAGCTTTAAGGTGGCTAGGGTTTTCTGAAATCTTTAAGGTTTTGGGCTTTGGTTGATTGGGCTTTTAAGGTTTTGTATTGGTTTTAGCTTGTAATTTGGGTTTTATTTATTTTGTTTTATTTTGGGTCGGGCAAAATTGGGTTGCTACAACTGCCCCTCTTTGCTCATTGTCGTGTAACAGGAAGGGAGCAAAGACTTTAAATGATGACTAATTTTGTCTGGTCCTGTTGAATCTCGACTTTTTTGGTCATTTTCTTCTTCGAGTAGCCCATTCTTTCAATCATTGGTTACTTTACTTTACTGTATCCGTTTTGCTACAACTTCAAGAAGGCGAGATTTAGTATCACGGCTTCATCTTGCTCTATTGCAACTTTAATGAGATAAGATTTGTTGTTGTAGCTTTATTCCAACCCACTGCAACTTCAGGGGTGTAGTTCCAATCTGATCTACTGTAATTTCAGGGATATATGAGTTGTAGCCTCATATTGACCCACTACAACTTCAGGGAGATAAGATTTGTACCTTTAATCTGCTCCACTGCAAGATTTGTAGCTTTAATATGTTCCACTGCAATTTCAGGGGGATAAGATTCGCTTCAATCTACTCCACTGCAACTTCAGGGAGATAAGATTTGTAGTTTTAATCTACTCCTCTGCAACTTCAAGGAGATAAGATTTGTATTTTTAATCTGCTCCACTGTAACTTCGGGGAGATAAGATTTATAGCTTCAATCTGCTCCACTGTAACTTCAGGGAAATAAGATTCGCTATGGTAGATTCAATCCGACCCACTACAACTTTAGGGGTATATGATTTGTAGTTTCAATCTGCTCCACTGCAACTTCAATAAGATAAGATTCGTAGCTTCAATTTGCTCCACTACAACTTCAGAGAGATAGGATTCGGTATAGTAATTTCAATTCGGCTCACTGCAACTTCAGGGGTGTAGGATTTATGGTTTCACTAATCTGTTACACCGTTCTCTAGGGAACATGACCTGTAGAACCCATTTCATAGGCCTATATTTTTGCCAAATGATTAGGATGTTATGATCAGAATGAATCAAATGCTCCTAACTAGATGTATATGAATGATATTTGTATGAATGCAGAATATCATTTTCGAGAATGATCCCCTTTTTAGTGCTTAGGCAAACATTGCTCGTTGTTCGTCAAGGTTCTATCATTGATATGTTACCATGCCTTCTTGTTCAGATCTGGTATCTTTGACAGGAAACCCAAAAAAGTAATCACAATTTAGACTATTCGTTTCCAGATATTTCCAACCTTTAGATTTGGTTAGTTCTAACTAGTGGTCTTGTTTCAAGTTATTGTACTATTTAGAAACCTTTCAGAGCAATATGCAAAAATTATTTTACTTGAATATTGTTAGTCCATTAATAGTTAATTCAATGTAAAAATGCTTGAAAAAGGTTGTAACAATGGACAAAATTGAAATTTATTGGGAGTAAAGCTCAAAATGAATAGATTAATCAAAATAGCAAACATTGCTAAAATACAAAGTGTGTAAAATGAAATTAGGTGCCCCAAATATCGCAGCATGAGCTTCTCTGCAAAACTTCTTAAAGACTATTTTGAGTCTGATATGTGTCTAGAAGATTTAGAGTACTTTGTTGATGTCCCAAGATGTAACGTTTCTCCTTCTAAGATGACATGACTACCATATGCCTAATCTTCGATCCAAATTTGAGCTGCTCTTTATCGAGTTTTCAACTCAAAACCCTTTGGTCTCAAGGTGCCCTTTGCAAGTTTTCGCCTTGGACTCTCCCTTTTTTTAGGTAAAGTATTATTTGACTGAATCCGAATTCACAAGATTGGGCAAGTTTTTGCCATCCATCTCGGTCAAAATCAGTGCTTCCCCAGAAAATGCTTTCTTTACCACATAAGGTCCTTCCCAATTTAACATTAATTTTCCTCTGAAGTCATTTTGTATGGGCAGGATCTTTTTAAATACTAGTTCCCCCTTCATGAAATTCCATGGGGCGAACTTTTTTTTCATAAGCTCACATCATTCATTTTTGGTACATCTAACCATGACGTATAACTTTTAGCCTCTTCTCTTCGATCAAGTTCAACTGATCATATCAAGATTTGATCAATTCTACTTCGTCTAACTTTAAAACTAATAAAACTCAGAGAGAAGGAATATCAACTTCAATGGGCAAAATCGCTTCCATTCCATAAACCAATGAGAAAGGTGTTGCCCCGGTGGAGGTTCTGACAGACATTCGATAAGCATAAATGGGAAATGGTAACTTCTCATGCCAGTCTGTATAAGTCTCTGTCATTTTCCCCACGATATTCTTAATGTTCTTATTGGCTTCCTTAACTACACCGTTCATTTTTGGGCAATATGGTGATGAGTTGTGGTGTTTGATCTTAAATTGACTGCAGACTTCAGATATCGTACTATTGTTCAAATTCAATGCATTTTCAGATATGATCCTTTCTGGCATTCCATACCAACATATGATCTCTTTCTTCAAGAATTTGCTTACTGCCGACTTTGTGACATTGGCATAGGAAGTGGCCTCTAGCCACTTGGTGAAGTAATCGATGACCACAAAGATGAATCAATGCCCATTGGAAGCTTTCGGCGAGATCAACTGAATGATATCCATGCCTCACATAGAAAAAAGGCCATGAAAAAGTCATAACATGAAGAGGTGAATGAGGCGCATGAATTTTGTCTTTATAAATTTAGCACTTATGACATCTCTTGGCATAACTGATACAATCCCCTTTCATGGTAAACCAATAATATCTGAATATCATGATTTGCCAGGCCATTGTAAAACCATTAGCATGTGTTCCGTAAAAACCCTTATGGACTTTTTTCAAGATTTTCTTGGCCTCAACATCGTCCACACATCTTAGTAGCACCTGATCATTTCTTCTTTTATATAGGATCTCCCTATCTGAGACATAGTCATTGGCCAGTCTCCTCGACGTCCTTTTATCATTCTTGGTTGCCTGATCAGGGTATTCACAATCCTTTACATATAGAAATATATCATGGTACCAATGGTGACCATCCTTTTCTTCTTCCTCGATGTTGTAACAATGGGCCTGAGCCTCATAAATACTCATCTGGATAAGTTTTACATCCTCTTATTTGTTCATTTTGACCATGGAAACTAATGTAGTTAAGGCATCGGCTATCTGATTTTCATCTTGCGGGAGGTAGCAGAAGGTGATGTTATTAAACTCCTTAATTAACTCAAGAATCAACCTTCGATAATTGATCAACTTGGATTCTCGCGTCTCCCGTTCTCCTTTGAGTTGATAGATCACTAATGCAGAATCCCCATATACTTCTAGTACCTTGATCTTACATTCTATGGCTGCACGGATACCTATGATGCATGCTTCGTATTCTGTCATGTTATTTGTGTAATTAAAATCCAGTTTACTAGTAAAAGGATAATGATCTCCGTCTAGGGATACCAAGACTACCCCGATTTCGTTACCTATAGCGTTTGAGGCCCCATAAAAATTTAGTTTCCAGGGATGTTTTTTTTTATCACCTTCTTTAGTAGTCGCAACATACATCAGATCCTCATTTGGAAAATCAAAATTTAAAGGCTCGTAATCCTCTAAAGTTCTGCTGGCTAGGAAGTCCGCTATTGTACTCCTTTTTACTACTTTTTGGTTTACATAAATTATTAAATTCAGATAGCAACATTTACCATCGAGTCATTCTTCCATTCAACGCAGTCGACTCTATCATGTACTTTAAATGATCCATTTTTTAGATGAGCCAAGTTGTATGGCACAACATGTATTGTCTCAGTCTTCAGGTTGTCCAGATTAAGGCACAACACAACTTCTCAATTGGTGAGTATCTTGTCTCACATTCAGTAAACTTCTTACTAAGGTAATATATCGCTCTTTCTTTCCTCCCTGACTCATCATGTTGGCCAAGCACGCGTCCCATAGAATTATCAAATATTGCCAAATACAATATCAGTGGCTTATCTAGGCTAAGTGGCATCAGTACTGAGGTATTGGACAAGTAATGTTTGACCTTGTTGAAAGTCTTCTGGCATTCCTCATCCCATACACCTGGATTATGTTTCTTAAGGAGACGGAATATGGGGTCACATTTCTCGGTTAGTTATGAAATGAACCGGGCGATGTAATTTAATCTCCCTAAAAAACTCTGGACCTCCTTTTGAGTGTGCAGTGGGGGCAACCCTGTATAACCCTGACTTTATCTAGGTCAATCTCGATCCTCTTTTTGCTAACTACAAATACTAGCAATTTTTCTGACATAGCCTCGAAGGTACATTTTGCTGGATTGAGCTGTAGCTGGAATTTTTTCAACCTCAAAAATAGTTTCCTCAAGACTTGTATATGCTCATTTTCTGTTTGAGATTTTGCGATCATATCATCAACATAAACTTCAATTTCTTTATGCATCATATCATGAAAGAAAGTTACCATGGCTCTTTGAAATGTCGCTCCCGTATTTTTTTAGTCTGAATGACATCACTTTATAGCAAAATGTTCCCCACATGGTTACGAATGTGGTCTTTTTCATGTCTTTAGGATGCATCTTTATCTGGTTGTATCCGGAGAAGCCATCCATGAAGGAGAACAGTGAATAACCTTCCATGTTGTCCACTAAGGTGTCAATGTGAGGCAACGGGAAATTATCCTTCGGGCTGGCTTTATTTAAATTCCTATAGTCTACACACATTCATACTTTCCCATCTTTCTTAGGGACGGAGACTATATTGGCTACCTACTCCGAGTATTTAACCACTTGTAGAAAACCAGCATCGAATTGTTTCTTGACCTCTTCTTTTATTTTGAACAGGTCGTCAGGCCTCATCCTTCGGAGTTTTTGTTAAATCGGCTTGCATTTTTCCTTTATGGAAAGCTAGTGTACCACGATATCAGTACTTACACCAGGCATGCCTTGATATGATCATACAAAGACATATTTGAATTCTTAGAGTAACTCAATGAGGGCTCGCTTTGTCTCTGCAGTGCTGCAAGCTCCGATCTTCACCTCTTTCTTTTCTTGTTTGTCTCCCAAGCTCACAATTTCTACTGACTCTTTGTAAAGTAGAATTTGTTTCTCATCTTGTTCTACCATCATTAACAAATCAGGAGATAGGTTACAATCCCGATCATCTTTAAAGTTCTGATCTTCCTCTGGACATATATCCTACTCAAAAAGAGACTTTAGTCAGCAGCAGCGTCACTCGTATCATTGATATCTGGAGACCTGTTATTGGAATAAAAGAAGACTCAAAGAACAAATTAATCTAATAATAATTATATGTGTGGTATGAGTATAAATGAAATGAAAAAATAGAAGAATATTTGCCAAATGAGACACAAGGATGTATTATTTTATTGAAATAAAAATAGTGGACATATACCTTTTTCACAAAAGGATTCATATTGCTCTCAAGCTTAGAGCAATAAGTATGTTTTGAACATTACTCTGAATTAGTTCTAAAAATTACAGAGATTTCTTTCGTAGTCTAATTGTTCAGAACACTTTCGGGGATATAAGGACAAATGCCTGATAGGTTTTCTTCCCAAATTCCTTCTTCAGATATGGCATTGATGCTTAAGTTTCCCAACATTCTTCTCGTAGTTCTGACTAACAGGCTTTCTTTTTTTGACATTTTTCGTTCAGGATAAATGATTTCTCCTGACACGAACGTTTTAGATATATGAGGAAAGATCAACAGTTTCCATTTGACCTATCCCCCACTTAGTTATGCTCTTCTTCTTCCTTGCTTCTTTTCTAGTTCATTTTTCTTTTGTCTCGCATCTGGCTTGTACCCTAGGACAAAGCGATGTTGTTTGTCTATCAGTATTGGTGCCTCGACTCTTCCTTGAAGATGTTTTCTAAGTCCTCTTCCAGGCAAGGCTCCTTTCCTGATCGTCAACTACAAACCCATCATCGTGGCTTTGGATATTTTTCATACTGGGATCTTATCTCCTTCAACAATGAAAGTTTCATTAACAAATTTTAGTGATCGAAAGGAACATTCTATTGCCTCATCATCTGCTCCTATGTATGATGCGTCACTAGTTACAGATGCAATGATATCCTCTTCCGTGTTTATCGTTACCAGTCGACCCTCTGTTACCAACTTTAATTTTAGTGCAGTAACGACGGCACTGCCCCAGCCGAATGAATCCAATGCCTGCCCAACAATCAGTTATAAGAGGGTTTGATATCCATTACCAAATAGTCTACTTCATATGTGTTCGGACCAATTAAGAAAGGTATTTTAATCCTCTCCATCACCTTCCTTTCTGTACCATCGAATGCTCTCACTATATTTTGGCATGTGTTCATATGAGAGCTATCCCCTAACAACCTATTCAGTGTGGACAGAGGCAAGACATTCAGTGTGGATCTATTGTCGATTAACATTCCTAGCAATGTATATCCTTTGTAGCGGATAGTGATGTGTAGAGCCTTCGTGGATCCCATGCCCTCTGGAGGTATTTCATCATCATTGAAAAATATGAAATTGTCGGCACTCAAATTGTTAACCAAACGGTCTAGCTTGTTTACAGAGATATTATCAGTGACATAAGTTTTATTTAACACCTTCATCAATACGTTATGACGTGTCTCTAAGCTCAAGAGCAAAACTAATACTAAGAGCTGGTTATTTGTGTAGCTATTCTACAACACTATACTCGCTATGTTTTAAGAACTTTAAGAATTTCTTAGCCTCGTTCTCAGTTACTGGCTTATTAACAGGTGATTCAAGTCTAGCTCTTTTTCTTTCTTATGCTCAACTACCAGGATTTTTTCCTTAATAGGCTCAGTTCTCGCACTTGCAGGGTCATAGTGCCTCCCAATACATGTGAAGAAACCAATATCTTGACCCTCTTCTAAAGTGCCAATCGAGTTCTCCTCTCCCGGGATCATCATGTTATAATCATAATTTCATGAAACCTTTTTGCTATCCTTGTAAGGAAAAGCCACGGGTTTTTGAATTACGACTCTGGCATAGCTTATGCTCCTACTTCACTGCTTCTCGGTCGTGAAATAATCACCACTAGGTGGTTGACCTTGTTGACTTTCTCCATTGATCCTTCCTCTAAGGCGCAAACATCTTCTCCTTTCGAGCCCTTGACATCTTCAAAGAATTCCAACTCTTTTTTATCCATCAGACTTTGCACCAGAGCTTTGAATTCAGTGCGCTCCTAGATCTCATGACCTTCTTTAGCGTGGAACTCACAGTAGCTCATCACTCCTTTGGGCATCTCATCTGCATCTTGAATGATTAATCCTCCGTATATCATTTTTGCCAAACCCATTTTAGTGGGGATTTCACCTCCACAACATTGGTTTTGGTCCTCTTGCCTCCGTTCTTGATTATCGTGTTTACCCCTTGGTCAGAATAATTGAGTTACAAATTTCCTACCACATTATGTCCTAAGGGATCATCGAACTTTACAATCCCCATCTTGAAGAACTTTTTGATCTACTTCTTGAATGTAGTGCAGTTCTCAATTGAATGTCTCGTTATTCTTGCGTGGTACTCATATTGAGCATTCGCATCATACCACTTTAGAAACAGAGGTTGCGTGGGTTTTAAGTAAAATAGGGATACCACATGCGCGTCGAACAAATTCTGATACAACTCTCTGTATGTTATCAGGATGGGTATGAATTAGAGTTTTTTCGTGTTTGGCCTTGAGTTAGATTCTTACCTTGAAGGGCCTTGATGGCTGGTTGTCATGGTCATTGGTTGACCTACAATGACCGATTTTGAATAACTCTTATTATACATACTCACGGTGTTTACTTCATTTTCTTTCTTTATTGGGGCAGACCTTTTAGCCTTTTTCTCGCGTCTATTTTCCCACTCCTTATTGCATTCTCAATCATTTCCCCAGACATTACTATATCTGAGAAGTTTTGGTGGCACTACTCAGTATATGGTTAATGAATGAGGGCTTTCAAAGTGTTTATGAAAAGCATTGTCATATCCTTTTACAAAAGAAGTGACTGAACTTGTGTTGCCACCTCTCTCCATCTTTGAGCATATTGTTTAAAGGTTTCACTTTTTTTCTTTACTATATTTTACAGCATAATTCTATCTGGTGTCATGTTGGTCACATGGCTGTATTGTTTCATTAAAGCCCGTGCCAAATGTTTCTATGGGTTGATTTTAGCACAGCTTAGCTAATTGTACCATTTGGCAATCAACCCGATCAAACATCATGGAAGCAATAGATTAACAATTGGTCATTATTGACGTATTCCGTCATTCTTCGGCAGAACATTGTGATATGGGCTTCAGGACAACTAGTCCCATTGTATTTTTCAAATTTTAGAGTTTTAAATTTTGGTGGGAGCATTAGATCTGGGGCTAAACTTAATTCCTTAGCATCGACCCCCCAAAAGTAGTTAGCACTCTCTATAGCTCTGAATTTCTCCTTCAACCACTTGCACCGATCTTCTAATTATTTTGGAAATTCTACTCTTACTATATCCATTTCAGCCATGTCGTCCAAATCGGGAACAATGGGGTTGGTCAGATTATCTCCGGGATTGAAACCTGAACCCGTCGGATAATTCACCGATCTTGAAGCCCCGACCTGGTATTGTTGTGTTCTTATAGTAACGGGTACTCTTTGTGGATATGTATCTGGTTGGGCTTGGACATTCACTGGGTAATGCTTGAGGGATATGTAGGGTCTTCATTATCATCCCCAGAGTTAATCACAGTAATCTTCATTTTTTCAATCCTCCAGCCATTAACTGGGTCAACTGACTTATCATGCTTCGTTGGGACTCTTGTATTTTGTCCTTCATGTCTTGCTGTACATTAGCTAATTGATACTACAATTGTGATTGCAACTGATCTTTCATGTCTTTCTGAATTTGTTCTATTTTCTCTAATATTTGATCCATGGCTTTGGTTTTACCGTAGGTACCATAACGATATTCGATTGGCAGATTCTTGTTGGTTTCCAGGGTAACTGTCATAATTTCGATTAATTAGGGTCTTTTTTATGAAATTTAATGCATATGGTGAAATGTAATGCTGATGAATAAATGCAAAAAGAGGCATCAATTCTAATTCAATTCTATTAAAACAACTTAACTAGAAAACAAATTTCTTTACATAAAATAGATGCACTTTACATATACGGCATTGCCCTAATACTCAAAGCCTTGACTTTCCTAAGAAGCCAAGCTAATTTTCGGCATCGATCCGATTCTGATTCATATCTCAAGCTCAGTATGTCAGCTTGAACCGCTAGGGTTTACAGATGGTCAGCTACTTTTCATATTTGAGTCACAGCTTTGCCCATGATCTGACTTAAGAGCATTGTAGGTGCTCTTTCTAATGTACATTGTTCGTTTCAAGAAGCTCAATTCGAAGTTCACAATTTTACAGTGTAGCCTTGATTTCTTCTATCTTTCCCTTCAACTCTTAAATCTTAGTCAAGCTTGCTTTCAACTTAATCACAGAGTTGCAACTACGATATTGATGCAGTGACCTTTCTAATTCTATTACTCGGGGCTCTCAATATAACATTTTCATTTCGACTTTCTAACAAGTCCCTTTTTAGAGCATCCTCTTGGACTCGAGCATCTTGGAGTTTCTTTTCCTACTGATCAACTCTAATATTTTCTTCCTGGATTTCTTACCGCCATTGTTCCGATGTTTTACCCAACCCGACAGTCTTTATTGACAGACGCAGTTTCTTATAATCTGTTTTTAAGCTAACCAAGTCTTCCCCAGCCTTGTTCTTTCCTTTTATCATTTTCTCGACTTCTAACTTTTGGAAGTCGACATCTAATTCTAGCTGAATCTTTTCCTCTTCCAACTTTTCTATCCTTTTCCCCCAACTCCAAACTCATATTTTCGAAGTCTTACTTTACGATATCTAATTTAAACGGGATCACTTGCAAGTGTTCTTCTATTGGTCAAGTGTTTTCTTGACTTGATGAAGGGATATTGTCATTGATTCGTTTACCGTACCACCAATCATATTTGGGGGTTGTCATGGGATTTGCAGCAAATATTTTCATTTTGTGAGTTTGGTTCTAAGCATTCGATATTTCACGAACCTTCTTTTTGTAATTGTTACCTTTGTACGCAAACTCACATTGAGCCAACCCTTGCGTTGCCAGTATAAACTGCATCGGCCTATATTGTCTTAATACAAGTAAAGGGGCATATCCAACAGCTCCCTATATCCCGAGTAGAGGAACCCAGTCAAAGTCTCCACATTTGTACAAAATTTCACCAGGAACTATCGAAGGTGCCCTCTATTTAACGTCTTCATCTTGAAGACTCTGGAGAATTGCCATCCACTTTTTTCATAAATGTTGTCTCGCCTTAAGGTAGCCACGAATTCTTTCAACGGTGAGTAGTCCTCGGAGAACATTCGATAAAAGATATTTTCTATCTTTCAAAAGTGGCTATGGAACCAAGCTAGCAAGAGTTGTGCACACCCGATAATTCTTCCTTCACCTGCTCTTCAGCATGCACTTAAAGATCTGAAAGTTTCAGCCAAAATTGTCGGGACGGGCGTGACCCTTTTGTCAAGTCGGTCAAATAGACCTGAAACTGCATTATCTATGTGCCCTAGTGCTTTAGGGAAGATGACCAGCTCATAAATACTTAAAGCAAAGACGTCAACCCTTTTCCTAGTATCCGGATGTGCCAAGATCAAATCCCGCAAACTTTTCCAATGGATGCATTTACTATCTCCCTTTTGTTTAATCTGGGCTGCAACCCATTGCTCACTCATTCTAGTTATGCCCATTAAATTTTTTAAGAAAATCAAGACGTTGGCGGCTCTAGAATAAGCTTTGTCAACTTGGATCCTCGGACAACGGAGCAGAGTTGTGTACTCTTCTATGGTGGGCACCAAGGTTGCCTTCCCAAAAGTGAAGCAGCTATAGACAAGATTCTAATACTGGGCAAGATCTTGAAATAAGTGCTTATCTACTTTGACATCGAGTAAATAAGACAAATCACCATATTCACGATAGAATAACTGCTTGGTTTCGTCATCTCATTGGTCCAATATTTTTTTCAACTCTTGAAGATTATTTTGAGTCACACTGATGTGAGTGAAATCCCATAATTCTGACATGTACCACTTCGTCAGGCTATCACCTTTCTCTTGTTGTGTTCTCTCGGACCAGATTCGTACGGTCGTAATGTTTTTCACTTTATTAAGAATTTTTTTTCCATGACAAGTTCTCTATTTAGCAACTGAATGCGAATCAACACCCTTTTCTATGATGAAAATGCAATGCAATTATAGCCAAAACAAAACGAAACAAGTCAGTAAATTTCATACAAAGCTAGGATACAAAGCAAGAAATAGCAAATAGAGCATCTATTCGGGTGACCACTAAAGGTTTGACATGGTTTTACCTAGGGTGGGTTCTGTAGGGCTCATTATATGTGGTTCGGTTCTAAAGTAAGGGTACCTGAACTAGTAGATTCCTCAATCCTCACACATTATAGGCTCATACGGATCGAGTTCTGTTCAGGGCAATACATTTCCCTATGGCTATACGGAGGTGAAAACCTCACGAAGACATAGGTACAGAAGTATCCCGAAAGCGATCCACTATCCTGCATGAAGGTGAAGACCTCATGAAGGAATAGCTTCTCATTCCCATTTAAGAAGGGCAAAATGGAACGATTATACCATGCAATGTGTGGAAATATACCAAGAGAAACTCGAACCAATAAAGCAGACATATTGAATCATTATGTAACCTAAAATAATGAAGACATTATTTACCACCAAAATAAAACATAAAGGATGAAATGCAAGGATGGGATCGTCAATTTACACCAAATTATTTATTTTTGACAAAAAGACCAAAAAGTAGAGTTGCCAGTGGATGAAATGCAAGGATGTGCGGCTTGACTCTTTTGTTTTATCCCCAATGGAGTCGCCAAGCTGGCGAAACCTTTTTGGAAATCGACTTTTTATTTTAAAAAACGAAAATGGAGTCGCCACCAATCCTTATTATTTAGGTGTGATTGGGTCACC
>CM025148.1:5322420-5332515 GCA_013467495.1 Gossypium gossypioides | reverse complement strand
TGACATTAAAAGCTAGTACTATTAAGAGCACAACATTGCTTTTAGCACAAAGCCACCACCATTGCCAGCCAGCACTAGAAACTTAAACCAATTCCCAACGTTGAAGTTGTTGAAATAGCAATGTCAGTAGAATATAAGTTTTAAATAGGTTGAAACATTACTACTCTTTTTGATAGTTTCCAGCTAATAGGATCCCTTTTGATTTAAAAAAAAAAGGGCATAATTCAACATATAAGCCTTTAAAGATGTTACCATGCACATAAAATGATTGGTTTAAAGTTGAATTAGCCCAAATGTTGGCATAACACAGCAAAAATAGTGAGGCCTGATCAACTAAGAGGCTGGAAAGATAAAAAAAAGTTTTTTGTGGTGATAAGAGGTGAACATAAACATAAAGTAGGGTTATAACGGGCCTGAACTACAAAACTGCACAGGCAGAAAATCAAGTTACAGGAACATCAAATCGCACGATTTATTCTAGTTTTTCTTTTTTCATTTCTTTATGTTTCCTTTTTCTCCCTTTTTAATCATTTTTATTCATTGGAGAAACAAAGCAATGCTACCCAAACCCAAATGCCAGTTTTACAAAATAGAAAATGTATAAAATCTAAGTCTCAGTTTTAATGAACTGTTGCTGAGTAAACAAAGACTAGAGTGTACTAAATCATGCATTCAAGAGAACATATGCTTTTCTTCCCGTTTAAAAGTACTACTACCTTTTTACATGAACAAATGAACAAGAGAGATCAATTCCAATGAACTTTCAATTTTCTTGGTATGTCAGGAACAATGCACCAAATGAAGACCAACCCGTTAGTAGATAATACACAAAAATTTCAGTCATACTCATTGGCACTCCAAAAAGAAAACACCCTTATATTCAGACCAAGATATTTCTCATCAATTTACCATCAAATTTACCTCATAAGAGCACCTGAATTATTCAAATTACCAAGATCATCATTCTTCTTTCCTAAGATTTGCATGACAAGTTTAATCACTTATGAAGGTGAATCAAGTAGAACCCTTAGCCTAAAAGGATAAAGACGAAAAAGGCTAAAAGTTCTAGGATGCACTAAAAGCAAAACAAGTCAGCTTATGTTTTTATTGCCCTCGATTTGAACCAAAACTTCTATCTTTATGCAATCACCTAACATTTCAACACAATTAAAATGTGTAACTTACGTACTATTAAGCTTTATAAAGTTGCAGACTGAGCAATAGATATTAGGATCTTTCTGCACTTTTCTTTCAGCAATCAACTTGTCCATTGTATTCCATACCTACTTACTTCTTCTTCTTTTTTTTGTTTCTTTCTAATTTATCTCCCTCATTTTTACTTCTTCCACAACTTCCTTCAACACCATCAACAAACTTATCGTTCATAGAAAATGAATAGATGGAAAACTTTTCACGTGTCTTTTCTCACCTTTGTCCTATATCACCTACTCTCGTTAAAAAAAGTAAATCCACTAAGTATATAAACCTTAAAAGTATTAGCGGTACCAGTTGATCACATTTGAACCTACATTTTCTATAATTTAGCTCAAATAACAAATAATATAGATATGCAATACAAAATCAACCACCTATATTTTACAAATTTGACCCTTACCATTGAACCATCATATATGCCTGCACATCTTGAACAGATTGCTGCTAAAATTGAATTTATTGTTTGATTTTTCGTGGATATCACACTTATTTGGCAACAAGTATTTATGGGTTTTTACCTTGTGCCTAATTTCCTTACTCTTTTAGGCGCTTGAAGCCATGGTGGAGAAGACAAGGGAGGGGAAAGTGAACAAAGACGGTAACACTTTTAAAAATCGATTTAATTTATTACGACTTAAAGTTTATTAGAACTGGTCAAAGATAAAGTAATATAAATTATGATGATTACAATTTAGAGAACCATTGACCTATAATTTTTTTGATGCAGCAACATTATCATTTAAGTTCATTTCTTTATCAATATTTTAGAGTTAAAATTAAATAAATTTATTAATAAAATATGTATAGTCTTGTCCAAGGCCCAACTATGTCAGATCTAGCAGTTCACCTAGCTCATGGGCGAATATACATGTACCTTTGATTTTTTTTTACTCTGAACTCTAGAAACTGCAATATCAGGCTTATCCAAGAATCTTGTACAGAAGTAAAATAAAGACTAGATGCACTTGGATAACAATAATGTGTCGAGGTTGAAATGGTACAAGTTGCATAAAAGCTAAACTGCCTGAAATTAACCTCCACCTGAGATAATCCGAACTAAAGATTATTATACCCACTTGTTTGCTACCTGTACTCTTATTTGCTAATCCAACAACATCAAACACTCATTCCTAACCTCTCTTTCATTCAAGATTCTAACATTACATAAGCATTCAATTAGCATTGAATCTCCATGAAATCAAAGACATCAAACAAGAAATCATGGACGTTAAACGCATAAATTTTCTTAGACATGCATAATAAAATTGAATATGATATTATCCATTCCAAACAATAAAAACCATCTACTATGAGATCCATGTAAAAAAATGTTAATAATTACCTTCACAGACCGCCAATGGGAATTTGGCCAGCGAACTTGATCCAAATCGCTTATGCCAGTTACTGTACCCATATACCTGGAAAAAAAAAGACATTCATATGAGCAAATAAACGTGCAACACAGAAACAAATGCTTTTTGGTCCACACTACTGAGCGACACCCTTTAGCACTGCAGTTTCAACTGACAGACAATAAAAACCAACTAGCAGATACAATAGAAATAGTGTATACTGAGTCTGAAACCAGTATTTCATTAAAGAGTGCAATTTATATTCAGGGTTCTTTAATTAATGGCTGTAAAGAATATGGGACTCCAACACCAAAAAGGGTAAGTATGTTACTCTCTTAGTATAGGTCCTTGGTTTACAACTATTGTTAAAAATTTTTAGACTATTCCATTCTTTCCTGATTCTCCTATCTATAATCATGACAGGGAGCAAGATATTTTGTAATGTACTATGACAACAGTTGAACCAACTGAGAAACTAAACCACCTATTACTAAAGTGTATTCTTGTCGTTCTCAGCAAATTGACTCACATCCATCCTCCACTAGTTTCCTAATTAATCTGATGCTTTCATCTATGTTCCCTAATTAATCCTATGCTTTCATCTATTCTATCTAGCAATATTCCTTAATCCATTTTATTTCCTTCTCACTGGTATCCAAGTTGAACCACGAATTTTAATTTTACTCTTTTTTTCCTGTGATGTTAGTCCTCAACTCTCTAAATTAGATCCTAAGTATTTCAACTGTGTCTTTCTAAGATACTCTCGTCATCAAAAAGGGTATAAATGTTACCATCCTGCTTTAGGTCATCAATTAATGTTACATTTTTTAAATTACTATCTATAATTCTAAGAAGGAGCAAGATATTTTGGTAATACACCATGACAACAACTGTTGAACCCACTATGACCACCGAACCACCTATTACTCAATTGTATTCTCATTGTTCTCAGCATATTGACTCACATCCTCCACTAGCTTCACCATCTGAGGATCTCAATCTTGATCTTCTTTTGCTTGACAAGAAGGTAAAGGACAATTTTCATGCCCTATCTCTTCATTTGCATCTTATGAGCATTTGTCTTCTCCTTTACATTGATTCATTGGTTCTCTAGATTTTATATCTGCTCCTAAAACCATCAATTAGGCTTTGGCACATTCTAGATGACTAAATGGTAATGAGTGTACTTAGTATATGGTGGAAGAGCAGATGACTTTATATGATAATGGTACTTAGCTTATGGTAAAGAGAGCTATTAACTGTAAATGAGTGTTTATTGTTGATCTTGATGGTTCAATGGCTTGTCTCAAAGCTTGTTTTGTTTGTTGATAACTGGTTTGCTCAAGCAAATGGTGTTGGTTATTTTGATACTTTCTCTTCAATTGCTAATTGTTTCTCTTGCTACTACTACTGATTGACCTTTACACCAATTAATTTTTCAAAAACCATTTTTAATGGTGATTTGCAAGAAGTGTACATGGAGCAACCACTTGGCTTTGTTGCTCAAGAGGAGTTTGTTTAGGTCTGTAATTATCTTTATTTGGATTACATCAATGTCTTTGTGCTTGGCTAGGTGATTAGTGAGGTTATTCAAAAGACTAGTATGAAGAAGAGTACTTGTGATCATTATGTTCTACAAATAAAGTAAAGCAGCTATTATACTTTTAGTTGTGTACGTTAATGATATTGTTATTACTGCTAGTAAGAATGAAGGTATCTAAGCTCTCAGATCTGTTCTTCAGACATTTTCAGATGAAAGACTTGGGTATGTCAAAACATATTCTTACTACTAGACAAATACAAAACAGTTGGGTGCTAAATCTTGTAGTGTACCAGTGATAAGATCACAAGCGAGTCAGAAAGTAAGCAAAAGATTTTAATAAGAACATAGATGGCTTTCAAGAACATGATTAGATAAACAAATGCTAATAATCACACAAGATAAACCACCAAAGAAATACTTAACAAACCACTAAGAACTATTATACCTACGAACACTTGATTCTTCTGTCTCAAAAAGCATTCTGAAACGCATCCCAGCTATTATAATTTTAGTTGTGTATGTTAATGATATTGTTATTACTGCTAGTAAGAATGAAGGTATCTAAGCTCTCAAATCTGTTCTTCAGACATTTTCAGATGAAAGACTTGGATATGTCAAAACATATTCTTACTTTTGGACAAATACAAAACAGTTGGGTGCTAAATCTTGTAGTGTACCAGTGATAAGCTCACAAGCGAGTCAAAAAGTAAGCAAAAGATTTTAATAAGAATATAGATGGCTTTCAAGAACATGATTATATAAACAAATGCTAATAATCACACGAGATAAACCACCAAAGAAATATTTAATGAACCGCTAAGAACTATTATACCTACGAACACTTGATTCTTCTGTCTCAAAAAGCATTCTGAAACGCATCCCAACTGAAACACGTGTGTGGAAAACAGCCTTGATGTATTTTGAAAGGGGTATGACAAACTCAGATGGACTCGCCCTGAATTTAAGGAGAAAAGAAAACATGTTAAACACATTCAAAATAAAGATTAAATTAAAGAGGTAAGAAATCATCACCACCTTGGATTATAAAATACTGTAAAACAGCTATTAGTTGCAGCAGCATGAGCTGCAGCAGCAAGGAGTCCAATGTGCATGCTATCACTAGATAAAACAGATGATGGCATAACAGTTTGTGGGCGAGTGGCACGGCGAATTCCCAAAAGAAGCTGGTTATTTTCATTCCTATGACAGTGATTGACAAGATGTGGTCAACAACGCATATTTACATACTATTACCCTCCTAGCTTTCTCTCTCGCTAAGTATCCCAATAAACTACATGTACTAGTATAAAACAAAAACAAAGGCATATTCAACAGCAGAACTAGGAAAAAAGAAAATGCATACCAAATAAAAAGAACAGAATCCCCAGCAACAAGTCTCTTGGCACTAACAAACACACTCCAGCCTGTAGTAAGAAGGTGTCTTTTAGGCTGCCCTGCAAGTATGACATCACGTCAACTTAAATAGAAAAACAACGGTTATAATTTTGATGGGCCGTATTACTATGCAACAAAAGACAATCTAAATGGTAATTAACATGAGTGCAATGCAGTTCACAAAAAGACAGTACAACTAGGGTTCCCTCAACTAAAAACACAAAACAACCAGTTGAGGAAAATTAACACACTCCAGCCAGTACTAAGATGGTGTCATTTAGGCAGCCATGCAAGTGTAACATCACGTCAACTTAAATAGAAAAACAATGGTTATAATTTTGATGGGCCATTTTACCATGCAACAAAAAAAAATCAAAACAGTAATTAGCATGAATGCAATGCATTTTACAAAAAATATGGTACAACTAGGGTTCCCTCAACTACAAGCAGAAAACGACCAGTTGAGAAAATTAATACACTAAAGTAGTACCTCCAAATTTATAGAATATACAAGTTAATCAACTCGGAAGGAAACTTCGGGTACATAACTTCAGTTTATGTGTTTTGAGATTTTAAGTTTATTTAGCAGTTGTTTGGTCCTAACCCTGCAATGTTAAACCACATACTGACGGGATTTTTGTAATATACAGTGAAAACTTGAACATAGTTGTAATTACAAAGATGACCACACACCATGGCAGTAACTTCCTCAACCCTGTAAAGCATACATAAGTGCAGATTCTAGCACTTAACCCTTAAATTGAAAAACATTGACCATTCCAGTCTATCAGCATCCTTCAATCAATCTCAGATCTAGCTTCTAATTTTCTTAAATTTGAACAAAGATGGTTTACCTCTTTGAGTACCTTATAGATTCTAGGGGGAAAATTACTTAGAAATTCATGTTTCAACAACATGGACTCAAAGAGCAATGTACCTTTACTCTATGGATCATTGCCTTAATTTTACACAAGATCCAACCATGAGTTCCATGAATTTTACTTTAGAGACAAGTTGAAACACATACAGCAAAAGCATTGTAGCTCTAAACCAAGGAGAACTGTATCGGATTAGTAAAAAGAAAAATCTTAAAACCATATGCGTGAGGCATTTTGAGAAACTTCCACAGAATGTTCACTCTTTCTTAAAGCATTAAAGTACTACTTACAAAATCCCAATGCATCCAGCTATTCACCAAAATCAAAGAAAGTGTTATTCAATGTCAACACTAGCACAAGCAAATGCCACACTTTCCCTAATCACTAGTTCATGGTTAACAAAGCTCATCATGACTACAAGAAATAATACCATGCCCATATTAACAGGGGCTGTATGAGATTTGGCAAGTTCAACCGATTGGTTATGACAAGAAATTATCAAAGCAACAAACAACCTATAAGAATACTTGATATAGGGTTGCCAACAGCAAATGGCGAAAAAAGTGCTGGCCTAAGTGAAGTCGGGTGCAATAAGTTTATGTGTGTTTTGGAAAGTGTGTATAATATGTTTAAGATATATAATTATGATAATGAACTCTAAAGAGTGGTCCAGTTTATCTACAAAACATGCAATTTTTTGGTGGCTAGTATGCATTACTTTCCCATAGTCCCATGTATGTTATTGGATACTCAAATAGAGGGAAATAGAAAGTATGATACTAACCCCTTTCTTACTAGTAAAGATACACATAGGCAAAAAAAAGTTCAAAATAAATGAAACTAGAAGAACTTCAATCAGGCAGGTCTTTTATGCCTATCAGTGCCTAGGTGCACCACACATGCTCCTGATGAATGAGCCTTGCCTAAAAGAGTCAGAGATGCTTCTGTTGTCTAGCAATAAGGCAGAAGGCATACGCAAGCCTAGGCACACACCATAATAACACTGCTTGATAGGAACAGCAATTAAAACTAACCTCTAAAGATATGTCTAAATTTCCACTCAATGTCATGGAGATCCCTTGCAATGAGCTCTTGAGCAGGTGGTTGCTGCGAGAAATCCTGCAAAAACAAATAAGGAACACATCAGCACCCATAAAACAGTTGGAAGGTAGAGATACAAGAAAGAGAATACCAGTGGAGGAAAGACTTTCTCAGCAGCACGACGAGGAACAGAAAAACCACCATGGGTACTAGTATCACTTGCAGTAAGTGTCTTGCAAAAATAATTCGTTGGCTGCTTGCTTGGAATTCCCAACTCCATTGGAAGAAATGTATCCTTCTGCTCTTCCTATATTCAAACATAGATGAGGGAAGACCAAAAAGATCCAGAAAAGTATATTGAAAATTAAGAAAGCGATGCTTCTTACTGGTGTCAAAGGCTGTAGCGTCATTTGAGCATATACTTCATCTGTTTCAACATCAGCCTGAAATAACATACATAATCTGTTACAAGTCTTGAGGCACTCCATCACTGGAAAGGAAGAGAAGAGGAAAGTAACTGACATGCATGGTAACATTGTGGAGCTGGCATATCAACTGAGGAGGCAAATTAGGGTAATTTGGAATGTGGGCGTCAACCTCCTTGTTAGTGGTGGCTGCTACCTGGAATGTTATTTCATTTCATTTCCACTGTATTTTGTAAGTAACAAAACGCAATGCCCAGAAAGAAAGAAAGAGAGATATGATTAAGCAAAAGAGACGAACCTGCTCGCTATGACCCTGAGGAAAGTAGACCACCCGGCTCCCCACGGTGGGGAGGCACACCAGTGGGCCAGCGCAGGCGTGCCATAGCTCTGAGTTCAAGCATTTGTTTTCCCCTAATAATTGAAGAAACCAAATCAAAATCCATGAAAAATTATCACTTAAATTTTTTTTTAATTTCTTTTGTAAAGAAAAAAAAGTACCTTCATGAGCGGCCTGCTGACCCAGGCCTGAAGCAGAAAGCTTCATATCAAAACTTAGCTTTTTGTTTGGAAAAAGAGGAGAGAAAGAGGGGAATTGAAGTGCTACTCTAAATTTACAAGTTCCAACAAAAATCCTAACCCTCACTCATATAGCAGAGGAAATGGAAACCCTAAAACTCTTAAAAAATAAGAAAGAAAGCGGGAAAAGGGAAACCCATTTTTAGATCTTTGGGTTGAAAAGTAGGAGAAGAAGGAGATAACAGAGTTTCCTCTTCTTCTTCCAGAAAAGCACCATCGCCACGGATACTGAGTATCGCGATCACCTCACACAAGCTCTGAAAAACAAAAGAAGCAGAAAAGAAAAAAAAATTCCGAAAGGTAAAGAAGAAGAGTGTATTTATAGGGGAGCCGACCAAAGCAGGAGTTGGAGCAGTACGTAGAGAGAGAGTTTGGAGGAGAGACAATCTGAGCCGTTGGCTCATCCGTACGGAAACATCCTGAACGTTCATTGCAGGTCTGATATGACAGCAGAGCATGTGCCACCATCGCTGTCACAAGTACGGATTGTGGTATTAATTAATATTATTATTTTCTTCAAATTTTTGAATGTTGATTGAGGAGAGTCAACATCCAAGACTTAAAAAAGCCATGGATAGAATTTACTGCTGAAGAACACCCTCTCGTTCAATTATTCAATTCAAGGAATGAATTCTCTTTT
Organism: Gossypium gossypioides; assembly: GCA_013467495.1. Classification (NCBI taxonomy): domain Eukaryota; kingdom Viridiplantae; phylum Streptophyta; class Magnoliopsida; order Malvales; family Malvaceae; genus Gossypium; species Gossypium gossypioides. Next base: position 5,323,450 of record CM025148.1, on the reverse strand, counting down.
TTTAATATAGAAGGGATGGTTTAGACTTTAATATAACTAACATTTCAAATCGGTGACACTGTTTTTTTTCAAAACCAATGTATCCTTTTATATTTTTTTACCATTATTTTTTCTGATTCACACTTTTAATAATGTAATTTTAAAATTTTAAATTTGAGTTTATCAATATATTTAATATTTGTTAGTAACAAAGGTTTTCTTATCATTGCTTAGTTGACTAAGAGTAAACTATTAAAATAGTCATTTTTATTTATATCAGATTACATTTTAATCACTTATGTTTAAAATGTATTTTAAATGCCAACTTGAACTGAAAATTTTTAAATTAATTACACCTTGAACTGGAAAAAAAAAATCGTTCGTCTCCTTTTTCTTTTAGTTCTATTTTCCATTTTGTTTGAAAAAACTATTCTCATCCCAATTGTACATTTAAGTTGGTATTTAAAACCCATTTGGACTGCCATATAGGATTGTCGCTAGGGAGGTAACGGGGTTTAATGACAGAGTGACCACTTTGTAACAAAATGATAACGTAAGTGACTAAAATATAACATTTCAAACATAAGTGACTAAAATGTAATCTGAGGCAAACAAAAGTGACTATTTTTGAAGTTTACCCGTTGACTAAGGATTTGAACTAATTTGTTTTGATCTTCATCTTAATTTTTTGGGTAAATTATATCATTAGTTACTAAACTATGGTAAGTTTTCGTTTGTTCATTTAATTAAAAAAAAGTTACAATTTGATCATTGAATTTTCAAAAGTCATTTAAGTCACAGAACTATTTAAAAAAATTTATTTAAATAACTAAGCTATTAAATTTATAAAAAAAAATTCTGCAAACGAGCTCCGAGCGATGATTCGACGGTTGGTATGATGGATCAGTACCCATCGACGAGTAAAAAAATATACCTTAGATACAAGTCAATCTAACGGTCAATGTTGAAGATTAAAGAAAAAAGTTGTATAAATTTGGTTCGCAAATTCATGACGTCCAAAGTTATTTCATGAAAAAAAGTTAAATTGTAG
>CM025148.1:5264538-5278619 GCA_013467495.1 Gossypium gossypioides | reverse complement strand
CTCTAATAATCACCTTTAAAAAAAAGAAAATAATATTTGATTTGCTCTGTATTGATTTTGTATTTTTTTCACCCCCCTTTTTACAGGATAAAACGGCTTTATATAGCCCGAAAGATGAAGAAAAATCAAAGAAATAACACAACACAGTTGTATTTCCGTTATTCTCTCTTTTTTTGCGTTTTTCTCTTTCGTTTACTTGTTCTTTGCATCTGTTTTGCCGTTTGTTGCGCAGATTCGGCCAACTGGAGATGTACGTGGGACACGTACGTGTGCAAAGGGTGGTGGTGAGGGGCTGATGTGTGGCGGCTAGGGTTGAAGGTTGTATGCTGCTAGGGTTGCTGCTGGAATTTAGTTAGTGGGCTGTTGGGGTTTGGGCCTGTAAAAACTTGGACTGCTTATTTTTTGTTTTGTAAAGGCCCGGGTAAATTGGGCTTATTACAAAAGTAATGCCTCGAACTCGACTCCGAAAATGGTCTCTGGTAATGGGTGTTACAATTTTAGCTCAAGCAATCATCTATACTCACCTCAAACTCCATATAATGCTGAGTGATATAAATATGCAACAATTAAAAGATTCTCGAATCATAGAATTACAAACCAGAAATTTTGAGCTACTCGTCGACGACTTTGGATTTTCCTTTTCCTTTTGAAGAATCTGGGTCGACATTAGCTATGAATTAACATAAACATATAGAACTATCAATACTCAACCAATTCACAATCAATTATCAATTCATGCAAGATTTACAGTTTATTCAATTTAGTCCCTAAAACTTAGACTAACCTAACTTTCAATTTAAACTTCAACTTATGATTGCACTATTAACCATTAGGGACCTCCTATTTCTTATTTCTACAGTCAATTTTACAATTTATTCAGTTTGGTCCCTAATGTAGGAAATTATCAATTAAGCTTTACAATTTAGTCATCTTCTTAATCTAAGCTTAATTTCTATAAATTTAACACCTAAAACTTTCAATTCTCAACTATTAAAACTTTCAAAACTTTAACAAATTTACAAATTGATACATGGTCTAGCTAAATCAAGCTCTCATTACATCAAATCTATAAAAATTACAATAAAATAACTAAGGAATTACTTGAATTTTGAAGCTAGAAGCTTAAATTTCATGAAAATGGTATTAAACCCTTCTTTTTTTCTTTTGGTTCGGTCGGGGAAGATGCTTTGAAGTTCTATCGACTTTAACGTGGGTTCTTTAACATCTTCATTAAAACTTCCAACTTTGCCATTGTGGGTTCTTTAAAATCTTTTGCGAAAACTTCCAACTTTACTATGGGTTTCCCTTAATCTTTGGATGAAGTTTGCTTGTTTAATAGAGGGTTCTAATTTTGCTTATCAATTTGGGATGGATTGATATTACTTGTTTTTGCAAAGGAACTACAATCTTAAAGAAGATTTGATTCTCCGATAGATCCATGTTTTTTACCCAACTCATAGGAGTCACCATAAGGTACATTATTATGCTTCAATTGGTCATTAAATGAACTAGCTCCATTACTTCTTCTAAAACCCCTACATTGCTCACCGTAGGCCATTTCCCCAAATGTGGATCCAACTTGTTCCTTGTTTTGGATGTCCAGAAATTCTTAAAAAATGTGATTGATTTAAAGTTTCATTTTTAATCGAAACTTATCATTAATTTTTATCTCAAGTTGTTGGAAAAAAAATTGAAGTTGTTGCCAAAATTGACCAATTGAGATCCACAACACATTCACTTTGTTAATGATGATCATCATTGTTAGGAAAAAGGCTATAATACCTTTGTTGTGGATTAATATATCGGGGAAATAAATTACAAATGGAGAAGGAAGGAAAAGAAAAAGGAAAAAGAGGGAAAAGAAAGATTGAAGAGAGAATTCAAAAAAAGGATACAAATTCATAATATTATTGGATGACACAACCTTGTGTCTCTTTTATACTAGTATTGACTAATTTACATTGTTATCGTGACATTACCCTTAATGAAAGGTACATTTACAATAAATTAAGATTGTATCAAAACAAGTGAAAAAAAAAAAATGAATCAAAAGCATAACATTTGAAGGAGGACGAGGGCTTTTATGTAATTTGCGAAGAGCATCTAGGGTTTGAGGAATTGTTTGGTTTCAGTGGCAGCCAGCGGACCCAGTCTTTTATATTTTAGCCAACAAGGAACGAGCCGAGGCAGCCCCTGAAATCCCTATGGAGTAAATATAAATTGTTACAATAGTAAGATTGAAAATAACAAAACAAATAATAACAAAAATAATACTCAATAGTAAAGTCTCTCAAAAAGAATTAGGTTTTTGTTGGTAGATTGAAAGGAAATAGGAGGAAGGCGTAAACCGGAGATTCCGACTGCGGATGAAGATTTGATTCAAGTTTCAGCTGAACCTCAGTCTCAGCCTCAGGCAGGTAAACAAAATGAAATGCAGATTGTGGGATTTTGACTTTGTAAATGAGGAATTTTGTTGTTTTGATTTGTTTGACTGCTCTCATCATTCATCAATGTGGAAAAAGGAAGATGGAAAAAGGGGGTTTCCAGGCCGAAATCGTACGGGGGGATTTCTGCTGCTTCGATTGATTCGTATAATGGCGTAACCCTCTCTGTTTCTTTGTGTTTTTTTATGTTTGTGCGTTTATATCACAGGAATTTATACGAAAAATCTCTTCAGCGAAAGAAAGAAAGAGAAAGAAAATGGACCCTGGTCGCTACCCTGTTCAACAAGGACATGGATGGGATAATAACAGCGTAATTGCGGTTTCCTCCTTTATATCAAATCACCTATATGGGTTTGGGATCATTCTCTCATCCCCTTATACACATATGAAACAAAGCCCTGCGGCACTCAGGATATGGACTCTCCATTTGCCTAATTCATATTTCTTTCTTTCATTGACATAGCTTCTCTCTTCAATCCACAGGCTCTTGAGGGTTTTCCTGCTGCTCTTGACCACAATTACCGGTGAGTGCTTGTCCACTGCCCTTTCATCGTCTCCACGGTAAAATTTTACTATGAATATTTTTCTTCTTTTAGTGCTTCCCTAACACAGGTACATGGTTTACAAGTTATTTGGTGAATTTGCCCTATTTTGTGTTGCCCTTTTTCTTTAACGCTCTCATGACCAAATTTGTGATTTCATCTTGCTATTGAATTACTTATTTACACCAACATTTGGCTTCATTATATCAAATTTTATCTTTCCTCTTCCACTCTCTTTCTTACTGTACCAGGGTCGGTGGTTCATATGATGAGAGGAGATATCTAGATGAAAGATACTCGAGGGATAATGTGTATCCAAGAAGTAACTACCACAGAGATTTTCTGGAGAGGGATAACCAACCCCCTCCTCCTGCTGCTTCTGCTGGTATCTGGTCTCAATCAAGGAGGACAACTTATGAGGAAGAATATCCTCACAATCGGGATTCTAGGCGTCATCAGAAGCCTTATGCTGATTCTTATAGTGACATGGATACTTTTCGTGATCATGAGATCACTTCATTTCAAGATTTCGATAAGTTTCGGGATGGCTATCGGGGTGTTGACAGCTTTCGTGATCATGAATTTGACAGGCCCTCTAGGTTTGGGGGACGAGAACGAGATGACAACTCATATGATGATTATGACTATAGGCCACGTGTTTCCCATCAGAGCAGGGACAACAGCCGTGAGAGGGATTATGAATATGGCCGACATAGTTATGATTCTGATTATGAAAGAAGCAGTCGAAGAGATGGTAATTGGAGGAGGCGCGATCGAGATCGCTTGAGTAGAGAGAGAGATCAGAGTCCGCATAGAAGGCATGAGAGATCTCGATCACGATCCCATGGACGTGATGATCGTCCTAGATCAAGATCACCTCGAAGTCGAAGCCATGGACGAAGTCATCGTGAGGACAGCTATGATGATGGTCGGAATGATAAAACTGAGAAGCGAAGGGATCGTGAAGAGAAATATCAGCGGGAACATTATTCTGTGGTCTGTTTCATTTTCCATGTTCTTTGTGGTTCTGCTACTGCATTTGTTTTAAATTGTGAAATTGGGTAAATTTTTTTTGCTTTCTCACAGGCACCATCTGCTACTGTTGTTGTAAAGGGTCTCTCGCAAAAAACAACTGAAGAAGATCTATACCAGATTCTTGTAACATTTTGCTCTTTGTTTTTGTGTTGAATGTTCTTATTTTTGGTCTATATAACTTGGGTTACATTTCTCAATTTTTATGTGGTCATCAGGCTGAATGGGGGCCTCTTCGTCATGTCCGAGTGATCAAAGAGCGACATTCTGGAATTTCTCGTGGATTTGCTTTTATCGATTTCCCCTCTGTGGTACTCATCCCGTTTGACTAGTCAATGCCTTACATTAAGTTTTGTTGAATGTAATATGAGGGAAATTTCTTCTGGAACAGGGGGCAGCAAGCACTATGATGGAGAGGATTGGTGATGATGGTCTTGTTGTTGATGGTCGGAAGCTTTTTTTTGAGTACAGGTAAATTCTCATTCTAGAATCATGATTGAAATTGTTCATCTGGCACCATTTTTATTTTCTTATGTTACTTTTTGATGGTAGGTTTTAGGGAAAATCTTTTACTGTCTTCCTTCTATTCCTATGTTGGTTTGATAGTAGAAAACAGGTTTATAAGGGTTTTAATGAATTAAATATTGATTGATTTCGGTTTTATGGCGAACCAGTTGCTCCAAAGTACTGACTATTGGTATCTGCAAAGCAATAAACAGGGAACTCAAGGTCCTCTCAGGCTTAAGAGTCTAGTATTTATTTGCAGGAATGCTTCTGCTCCACAGTAAATCTTAAATTGGAAACTGAAATAGACTGCTTGTTGAACATAAAAGTGTGCTCTGAACTATGGATTCATATGTTATGAGGTCCCATGCAATGGAAATATGAAATTGCTCATATTTTCCCCCCTTAGTAAACCTTAGATGATTGAGCATGAGAGTTTGCTCTGAATTATGGATTCATATGTTATGAGGCCCCATGCAATGGAAATATGAAATTGCTAATATTTTTTCCCCTTAGTAAACCTTAGATGTATTATATGCACCTTTTTCTATCTGGATCACATGTGTTACTTTGCGTATTGAGTGATATATGTATTTTAACTAAAGCTTTTATACCTTGATGAATTGATATGGTTGAAATCAGTATTAAATCCTAAATTTAATGGAACATTCTTTCCCTCTTTTTCTGTTCTTTATTGTGGATTTGTGATGATGAAGGAAAAAAAGCTCTCTATTATATGTTTGGTTTTCCTACCACGTGTTTGCATAAGAAATACATTGAAATCTGTTCCGTTGCAGTAGTAAGCCAACTGGGGGCACTGGTGGACCTTTTGGTAATGATAATGCTGCGAAGTCGGGCCATTCAGTTCATAGGGGCATCACTGTGCCTTCTGATTGGATGTGCACCATATGTGGATGTGTCAACTTTGCACGGCGAACTTCATGCTTTCAAGTAAAGTTTTTTCATTCCCAGTCTTTCTGGTATTGTTAAAATAGTTACCATTTAAGGTGGCGGCCATGACCAGTAGATTACATTTCTGCTATTTTGCAACACTAGGTCAAGAAGAGGTAATTATAGTTGGTTAGCTTTATGTTGTTTTGGATGAAGGCATACCAGAATGTTATGCTAGAGCCTAGAAGCTAGGCTAGTGATGCAAATGAATAGCAGATGTCAGAAGTTGTGAAGCACTTCATATTGGCTGTTGAAAACTAGATATAATTATGTACCCAAGTTTAACTGCTAAACCCAATTATTGTTGATCTATTTCTTTTACGGGGTGGTGCATTGCTTTAGTGTAAATATGCTCTTTTGCTATGATTATGTCTGAATATTTTTCCAATTGAGTCATTGACGTGTCCTTTCTCTTGCCTTCTTATGTAGTGTAATGAGCCACGTACAGATGATGCTCCAGCAGCTGACATATCTTTATCACATTCAACATCCTTAGGAAAGAAAGGAACTGATTCAGGTCGGTATCTGTTGTTATTTTGAGTAGGCTTGTATCATTGTTTGTGTAATTGCCACAACATACTAAGTTAACATGTAATTAGGTCCTACTCATGTACTGGTTGTTCGTGGGTTGGATGAAAATGCTGATGAGGAAATGCTCCGTTATGAGTTCTCTAAACATGCGCCAATTAAGGTTTATGTTTTTATTATAATTATCTTTTGACAGAAAATTCTCTTTTATAGCAACTGCTGAATCTTATGGAATTAATCTGCAGGATCTTCGCCTTGTTAGAGACAAGTTCACCCATGTGTCAAGGGGGTTTGCTTTTGTTCATTTCCATTCGGTATATCTTGCTTTTCTTTATGGTATTGCTTTCCTATAAAAGCTGTAAATATGAATGACTTCTAAATAAATCTGACTTTAATAATTTGTATCAGTATATGCCATTGATTCTGATAATTTTCTGGTTTGTGATGTCACAATGAGCAGGTGACAAAATGAAAGTTTTAGGTTGATATTCCCAAATTATTGTTTTGCTGTGGTGCACTTCTCTAGAGCAAATAAATATAAAATTCATTGCTAACATTTAATATTTATCATCTCTATTGGGCACGTGGGTACAAACGTTGTTGCATGTATTCAAAGAGCTCTTTTCTTTCTACAACTAGTAGTTTACATTTTGGGTTTTTGTACATTTCTTTTGAATAATGGGTTTTCGTACTTCTATTTCACTATAAATATCATAAAATAAGAGAATCAGAGACTATTCTATTAAATAAAGAAATATTGGTATTTTTTCAAATTCTATTTTACTTCTTCCATCTCACATATTAAGAATGTCCCACTCTCTGTGTTTCTTGTGCAAATGAACGGAACAACTTTAGGCACTGAAGAGAAAATATCCTTGTTATAGGTTGCTTCAACTGATCTTGTTTCATTAACACTACCTCTAACTAAAGGCCTTTAGATAAAGTATAACAGCATTCTCTGACACGTTACTGACCCTGCATCATGGGTCTGCTGGTACTATAAAATGCTTATAACTGTGTTCTCTTTTGCAGGCCGTGTGGCAGCTATATTATCACTTATATTTTTCTGCCTTTGCTATTTCCTCATGATATTTTGCTATAATTAATTGCCAGGAGGAGGAAAAAAAATTGTAGCTTTCTTAGTTGGCAAAATTATTTTTAACATATAATGCATGACCAAGTATTTTGATGTCATGTAGGTTGCTGATGCCACAAAAGCTCTAGAAGCTACAAATGGAACAACGCTTGAGAAGAACGGGCAAATCTTAAGAGTAGCATATGCAAAGAGCATCCTTGGGCCAGGATCAGGGACATCAGGAGCTTCACAGTCAAGTAGCCTTGCAGCTGCTGCGATTGAGGCAGCAGCGTTTTCTCAACAGGTATTTCATGGTCTGTTTGGTTTCAATGATGATGTTTTTACTGTTTAGAAATAATATTAGATGTACGTTTTGGAAACTAAAATGCAAGTTAATGTAGGAGCATTTGTGTGTTTACAAGATTTGTTTTAATGTTTGGTCATCTCTTATGTTGCCTTATGTTTTTCTTCTCCTATTTTAGGATGTATTGCATGAGTGAGCCTTTCTGAAAAATTTGGTTATTGCAGCAGATTTCTGCAAAATGAACTTGGAGCACAAAAAACCATTAATTTTCTTAATCAAATGAGAAAGAGTGCAGTGGCTAGCTAATGATTTTCTATTTATTTGAATTTGTTTTGCTTTCCCCAAATTACCATGGTCTCCCTTCTGTATATCATTGATGAAAAGCTAGAAGGAAAAAGCAAGTTATATTAAGTACTAACAAATAAAAACTTTTAACATTGACAATGTAGGAGATTTAGTTGTAAGAGTAGGCTGGGGCTTATTGTCTTTAAAAATGGATTTTAGTTGTGGTCTATCATGACCTACCTTGTGGATACTTGAGTTAATATTCAATGCAGTTTTAGTTTATCGGAATTCAGTTCGAGTCTATCTTAACAAGTCTTCCTATTCTAGCTTGAGCTCATCGCATGTGTTTTGAAAAAGATTTGAATGCATGGCGGTGAATACTTTTTTTTCTACTTAAGATATTCTTGAGATATACTCTTTGTTTTACCATTTTTTCTTTTGCTACTTGCCTGTCAAATCTGTTCTGTAGAAAATTTGAAATGGTTGTAAATATATATTCTTTTACTTCCTATGATATTCTTGGGTTGTTCTCTTTGTTTTACCAAGCTTTTCTTTTGCAAATTGCCTGCTGCCAGCTGCTGTCACATAATTGAGTCTACTTATCTAATTTACCCAACTTTATCCCTTTTTTTCTTTGGTTTTCTTACAATTACCCTGCAACCCATATATTGTTCTAGGTTAGCTCACTTGCAGACGGATGACTCAAATGTTTATCTTGTATTTCTAGCATCACTTGTCCTCTTGGTGGCACATAGGATGGTAAAATCTGTACCATGTATAAACTTTAGGGGTATCTTTATTGCATCCTAAATACTTGTTTGAATTGTCAGGTTGACCTTTGATATTCTATTTGCATTTATAGTTGAAACTTGAGTGTGTCATATACAGAGGAATTTATGGCACTAAGCTGCTGAGACATAGATTTGTTAACTTTGACCATTGAGACAAGACCACATGCACTATCTTGAATGCCCCTGGCTCTTCTTGGGCAAAGGGTGCCATATACAGTATCAGACAAAAGCCATAGTACTTGGTTTGTCGATGGCACCGTTATTTGACACTATGCAGTTGTATATCTACTGATCTTGAAGAGAGGTAACATGTAGGAAACTGAGAAAAAGAGATTAGGATACTTTGATCATGATGTTTGAGATGCTGTGAAGTAGCTTGGTGTGTTGAACTGACGGAACTAGGAAGATTTCTACAAACAAAAAAGTAGGTGATAAGAACCCAAAAAGAAAAAGGAAAGAAAGAAGCTCAAAGAGTATGTGGAATTGAAGATGAGAGAGAAGGCTCTATGTCTGATAAAAGCCATAAAAGAATGAGAAGAACAAAACAAAGGAGAAAATGGATGAAGCTATTACTAGTAAAATGTGTCATTATATGGTGTCATTTAAAGCAAGAGACTCTTGTGTGCCAATATCTTCAAAACTCAAAGCCTTCTCTTTTTTTGGAGAGAAGAAAAAGGTTATTACTGAACCTCAGTTTGCTGGGTTAGGTTCTTTGCTGGATAATCTTTTCATTTGTGGCATATTAGTACTATTTGGTGTAGTCTTGAAACTTAAAAGAAGCAATCCTGATTTAGTTACCCGGATTTAGAACCCTTACTTTGATGAGAATAAGATTGCTTTTGTAGTGTTTCATCTTCTCTATTGTAGGAAAACCGAGCAAAGTTTGAGCTATCTCTTTTCATGTTTGTATCAACTTTTTCCCTCTTCTATTTAGAAATATAGTAGATATATCGAGTCTAGCGTTGTGTGGCTAATGACTGGGAATTGCTAGAACAAAACCTACTATAAGCTCTTTGAGCTGGAAAGCCAACCCTCTGATTTTCCTACTTTGTTCAATGATGTGCATAGTTCTTTCCTTTGTTTTAGCTTATATAGATATGTAATGTGCCTTGAGATGAATCCTTGCAGGCTCTCTTTTTTAAGCTTTTATAAATTATGTAATTACACAGTATACAAAGTTTATTTCCTGCATCCTACTTGTCATCTTAGTTCCAAATGTTTCTTGGGCTCAATTTTGTCGTTTATCCTTTCAGTACGATGCTGTTGGGTGGACACCAAAGGAATATAATCCAGATGACAAGCAGTCTACTAGCTGGCAGGAGCAAGTTGTTGGTTCAGTTCCAGTTCAACAGGATGGTTCGGGGTTGCATTCTGGTTTTGTGTGGGATGAAGCTTCTGGTTACTACTTTGATGCTGCTTCTGGGTTTTACTATGATGGAAATACAGGTTTATTTTTGCATTTTCTTTTATCTTTCTATGACAGTTTTTTTTGGCAGGTTAGAAGTCAAAATTAGGATATGGATTTTTGGAATTTTTTTAGTTATATTGTGATTTTGGCATAATTTATTCCTAAAGAAATATAAATTTCCTAATAGTAGAATGGCACTATTATATCATTAGGAGTTGTGGTAATTGGGGGTCTATTGCTTGCAACTGCTATTTTGCTCAGGAAACTTTCATGGCGCATGATCCCTGGCTCAAGTTGTCAATGGTGGGGTATGGTAGATTCCAAATAAAACTTGAGATTCTTGTGTTGGTAAAATGATATATTTTCGTGATGTCTCTCTCAGAGACAGACGTGCAGTTATATGTTTATGCATAACAAATATTGATCAAAAGTGAGCTGTAGGGATGTTGTAGTAGTTATGTAGCACAGATTAATTTTGCTTTGTGGCTCATTGGTTAAGTTGGCAAATTTTATATTTGGTGGAAAGTGGGATAGGATTTCGGAGTGAATTATGGTTTGACTTAATTGGCATACATCCACAGCAGAGTCGCTAGACGATGTGGTGGAGGGTGCATATTTCAGTGAGCAGGTTTTTAAGGGTTTGGAATTCATTTTGGGTGAGATTTAAGGAGAAAGTTGGATGACATACAGTTTTTGAGATTACAAAAAGCCATGCCATAGATTGATTAAACCATAAAGGATGATACTTCATGGCAGTTCAAAGTGATGTGAACAATAACAGAAATTACTAATTAATTAGACAATAACCTAATAGTTACTGAAGACACTTGGAACTAATTCAGCTTCTAAAGCACATTTATGTAACCAAGCTATTGATGTGTCACATTAATATTATCTAGTGGTAACAGAATAACTTTTATTCTTGTATGGTGTAAAAAGGTGAAATAATTGTTTCAAAGCAAACAGCTAATTTTTAGTTTTTTATTTTTTGGGATTCAAAATATAATAATGCTCTAGAGCTGCAAGTTTAGACTTAATTTCCTTTGTTATTTCAACATGCAGGTCTTTACTATGATGGTAACAGTGGGATCTGGTATTCATATGATAACCAGTCTCAGCAGTACATACCTTGCGGTGATCAGAATGACAACAAAACACCTGGTAAGCAGTCTGAGCCTTCCAAAGGAACTGATGTTAGGAAGGTGGTAATATCTGCGCCGGCTGCTACTGTCACTTCAGTTGAGAAGGCAGCCTCTTTACCTGATGCAGTTCAAGCAGCTGCAACAGCAGCACTAGCTGCGGAGAAGAAAGAAAAGGAGAAAGCAAAGGAGATAAAACTTGCTTCGAAAAGCAGTATCCTGGCTAATAAGAAGAAAATGAATAATGTGTTGACAATGTGGAAACAGAGGAGTCATGAAGGGCAGGCCACGCGTTTAACTCTTGATGAAAATCACTTGTCTACTTCATCTGAGGATAGACCTCTGCAATCTGGACAACATGCAAAGACCAAAGTTAAATTTGATGTGACGGGCCTGAAGGAGAGTAGTATATCAAGTTCTGGAGTCAATACAACTGCCCAAGCTGCATTGACTGGGGGTTTGGAGTCTCCAGTCAAGGCAAGGCCTGTAAGCAACAGCTCAGGGGGGACTTTAATGGGAGTAATAAGAGGCTCGGCAAGAGGCGTGGTAAAGTCTGATACTCCGTACTCCGGAACATCTGCTGGAATTTCCACTTCAGCTGTCGGAGGTGCTGAAGTTTCATCAACCAATTCAGATATGCCCACAGTTATGACTCCCTTTAGGACTGATGCTTCTGCATTGGGTTCTTATACACCTTCAACTGTATCTGCAAGTGGTAAGAGAAGATTTTCTGAAACACCAGTGACTTCTACTACTAGCAAGGAGCAATCTCAAACTGCTTACAGAGACCGTGCGGCCGAGAGGAGGAACTTGTATGGTTCATCATCTTCCACAGGAGATGATCTGCCTGACCCTGAGCTCAGGAATTCAAGTAAGCTTGTTTATCAGTATCAAATGTTATTTGTTCATAGTTTTCCTGTTAGTGTTTCGTACTGACACTTGTCTGCAAAATAGTCCTAATATTTCTTCTAAATATTGCTTGTTTAAAGGCCTTGGTTGTGCAAATTAATGGCTTTGTTTTGTTTATAAAATTTTCTATTAATCTGTGAGAAATTCTGTTTCAAGATCGAGATATGGCATTCAAAAAATTCTCCTCAGATCCAATGCCTTTCCCACCTGGTGTTGGTGGTGGACGGGGGGTTGTGTCAGATGATGTTCAAAGCTTTGAGGTGATCACAGCAGAGAAAGCAATTGATGAGAAAAATGTGGGCAACCAAATGCTCCGCAATATGGGCTGGCATGAAGGATTGGTACCATTCTCTCCTTAGCTGTTGATTTTTGTTTGCCAAGTGCCATTTAATTGATGTTTCCTCTTGGAGATGAGATGCCTATGTCCTCTCTCAAAAAAAAAAAAAACAAAAAACAAAACTGTATATTTCCAACACTCTCATGCCCCATTTACATGGTGTCGTCAAACTCATTACCATGACTCTTAATTATTCATTTTCCCCCCAAGTACCCCTTTCCAAGACATTAAATTGATACCTATGTCCTTTTGACCCTCTAACTATATGAAAAATTTTCTTCCAAGACATGGGACCCCTATATAGCACTTGTTCCCAAGTCCAAGCAACTTGTACTCAAACCCTATGCATTCATTCTATTCTAACACTTGTTCCCTAGTCCAAGCAACACAGGCTCAAACTCTTTGCACTAATTTTTTTCTAACACTTGTTCACAAGTCCTAGCAATACATACTCAAACTCTTTGCATTTGATCTATTCCAAGACTTGTTCCTAAGGCCAAGCAACTAGAATGTCTAAAGATGATAAGCGTACAAAAAGAATGCCAGATGTTTTAGTAATAGTTGCACTGTGACTGCCTCATAAAGGTTAAATTATATGAAAAGCCCCTGTACTATGCTCTTTTTGTTTGCGGATATAGTCTCTAATATAAATTGATAATTTTTGGTCCCTTTATTTTTCAAAATGTGCATTTCAAGTCCTGAAGCCAATATTTTTGATCGATAATTCCATCAAATAATTTGACCTTTTTTTTACATGCGGTGATATGGCATAGGCATTTTTTATACAATTGAACAAATATTATACATTCTTTTCTTTTTTTGTCAATTTTAAAATATTTGATTAAATTATAGTAGAGTGACTAATTTTGCAAAAGGCTGTATAGTACAGAGGCGTTGTATAGAATTTGACGTCTAATAAACACTTGAAAAAAAATTTAGTATCACTGCTCGTTCTTCATATAAATTGAGTGCTTTCTTCTGTGTCTTTGACTTATCCTCAATTGTAGGTTGCATTTTGCATGCTTGAAGCAGAAAGTTCTAACAATGGGGGATTGCTTTATTTTCTTTTGTTGTTTTTGTGGAAATGAAATGAAAAAATATATAGGGATTGGGGAAGGATGGAAGTGGAATGAAAGAACCAGTACAAACGCAGGCGATGGATGGTAGAGCAGGACTCGGAAGTCAGACAAAGAAGTTGGACCCTAGCCTTGAGGTGCAAGCCGGCGATAGTTACAAAACTGTGATTCATAAGAAAGCACTTGCTAGGTTTCGTGAAATGTCTTAGCAGCCCTTAGGTAGAAAAGATGTGGAAATCATTATTGTTTCTGTTTATATATATGTATCATTCAGAGAATGTTGGCGTGGTTTGAAACTTCCAGTCCACACCATTTTGGAAAGTTAATATTTATGGACATTTTAATTTCGGTGTGAATCGAGTTTTTGGAGCCTGCCTAGGATGTCTTTACTTCATTATTATTTGAGTGGCTAAATGGCTTGCAGTAGTGTTTACTGATTCAACTAGACAGGCTATTGATGCTTAAATATTTAATACGTATGGACTTGTGATTCAATATATAGCCAATGATATTGTAATTTTCACATGATTGAGACTTGTAACATTATCAAGATTGAACTTTAACAAATAACATTATAATTTCCTTCAAAATACAATTATTATCCTATAAATTTAAAAATAAATATTAAATAGTTAAATATAACATCCAAATGAAAGATGTTATCTAAATTTTCTTATTGTTAAATACTTCTGCATCATGTGCGGTACCGCAATTTTCCCTTTTGTTGGAAATTCTTGTAACACTTGTGATTCATTA
>CM025148.1:5157700-5185510 GCA_013467495.1 Gossypium gossypioides | reverse complement strand
GGTTAAGAAATCATCATACGTCCTTAATTGATATTTTTTATAAAATAAAAAATAAATAAGATACACGGTAATTAAAATATTAAAAAATTTAAGTTGAGATTCTAAGGGATTTACAAGATCTTTTAAGATTACAAATATTTACCTTGGTAAAATACAAATGATCAGAGTGTTTACATATTCATCGGGTTTCAAGTAGATGGACCTTCAATCTCTTTAAGTAATGGGTCAGTCTTGACGGGTCAAATAACCCCAAGTAAACAAGATGGATCACCAAAGTATGCCTTGGTCACATGCTCTTTTTTATGGCATGTGACACTAGTTGTAGCTTCTTCAACATTATTTTTCATGATATTTATTTTGGTTTTAATTCCAGTCCACATCACATGATTTTGTCCACGATTTCATGGTTTTATTTTGTTCACATTTTCCATGATTTTGATTTTGTTCACTTCATTTTCTTTGAAAGCAGTTGTGGTTTTATTTTTAATTTTTAGTTTCTAGTTATATTTTTTGCATATATATGAGATTTGTGTATGTAAGAGTGCCGCCATATCTATTAGGAACTATTCTTAAAGAGCCTTATGATGATAGATCGAAGGATGATTATAGACCTGAGGTGATGAGGAGGAGGAGGATATGCCATCTGAGACTTAGTTTATTTTTGCGTCATTGATGTGGTAAGCCTCTTGGTGTAACGCCCTAAAAATTTGAATGTCTGACTGTTGAATTCCATTGTAATTAAGTCTCTGTATTTGTGGCTATGTGCTCTGCTTATTTGTTTAAGGTCAAGAGCTCGACTTGCATTTTTGAAAAAAATTTCTATTTTATTCTAAGTTAACCTCTATCCTGGAATTAACAACATAAGTTTAATTATGTGTGAATTGGGCTCAAGGATGAGTATGCTGGTTCAACAGTTAAGCGCATGCCTGTGTTAGTGGTCCTGTGCTCGAGTCATGGTGTATGCGTTAAGGAATATTTTTGCTGAATGTTAGTAATCTTATGGTAGTTAAAATAGAATTTAACATTTCCTTCTCTCATTTCCCCTTTTTCCATTCCCCTTCTTTTCTTTTCTTCCTTCTTTTTCTTTGTTCTTAATTTCTTTTATTTTTCTTTTTTATTACATCTGTAAAGTGGCTATCGGGACTAGTTGAGGGTCTTACGTTGTTCATTGTATCGTTGGAGGATCTCTGTGTAAGTTCTGTGTCAAAAGGGTTAAATAAAAAATAAGATATCTTTCTATAGGAGATATTCGTACTGTGAGGGATTTCCCAAATGTCTTTCTTAAGGAATTGCCAGGAATACATCCGGATAGAGAGGTTGAGTTCAGCATCGATCTCTTACTGGGTACCGTTCCTGTGTCTATTGCACCCTACCGCATGACACTAAAGGAACTTGCGAAGCTAAAAGCTCAACTCTAGGAACTTATCAATAAATGGTTCATCTAACCAAGCGTGTCTCTTGGAGGGCACCAGTATTGTTTGTTCAGAAGAATGACGGATTGATGAGAATGTGTATAGATTATCGATAGTTGAACAAGTTGACAGTAAAGAATAAGTATCCGCTATCGAGGATTGATGACTGATTCAACCAGTTTTGTTGGGCATATGTTTTGTCCAAGATTGATCTCTATTCTGGTTACCATCAACTCAAGGTTAAAGAAAATAATGTGTACAAGACCACCTTCAGGACTTGTTATGGGCAGTACGAGTTCTTGGTGATGTCTTTTGGGTTGACGATTGCCCCGACTGCATTCATGGATTTAATGAATCGAGTGTTCCAACCATATTTAGATCAATTTGTGGTAGTCTTTATCGATGACATACTGATTTATTCCAAAACTGAGTTTGAGCATGACAAACACCTTCTTATTGTTCTCTAGACACTCCGAGAAAAGCAATTATATGCTAAGTTTAGCAAGTGCGAGTTTTGGTTGCAGGAAATTTCTTTTCTAGGGCATGTGGTGACTGCTGAGGGGATTCGAGTCGATCCCAAGAAAATAAAAGCTTTAGTTGAGTGGAAACAACTGAGAAATGTGTCTGAGCTTCAGAGTTTTCTGGGTTTAGCAGGTTACTCCCAAAGGTTTGTCAAAGGATATTCCCTGATTGCGTCACCTCTGATGAAGCTACTGCGTAAGAACGCTCTGTTTGTGTGGTTTGAGGAACAACAGTCTAGCTTCGAAAAGCTCAAGTCTATTCTGATGTAAACTCTTATTCTAGTTCAACTTGAATTAGGCCAGGAGTTTGTCGATTCTACAGAAGGCACATAGTAGCCTTTATGCTATGCATCCTGGTAGAAATAAAATGTATCGAAACCTCTGAGAACTTTATTGGTGGCCTGGCCTGAAATGGGAAGTGACTGTGTTTGTATCGCACTGTCTGACATGTTAAAAGGTTAAGGCCGAACATCAGTTGCCTTCTGGTCTACTTCAGCCAGTTAAGATCCCTCTGTGAAAGTGGGAACGTGTAACGATAGACTTTGTTATTGGGTTGCCTTTAACCCCTATTAAGAAAGATTTAGTTTGGGTCATCGTTGATCAATTGACCAAATCCACTCATTTCATTCCTATTAGAACATATTACTCACTGCAGAAGCTCGCTAACCTGTATATTGCTGAAATCGTGAGACTGTACGGGACTTAAGTTTCAATTATCTCTGATAGATATCCGTGTTTCACGTTTTGGTTTTGGAAGAAGCTTCATGAGGCATTAGGTACCTGACTCGATTTCAGTACTGCGTAACACTCCCAACGGATAGTCTGAGCGAGTTATTTAGATCATGGAGGATATGCTTTAGGGTTGTGTAATAGATTTCCAAGGTAGTTGGGAAGATTACTTATCATTGGTTGAGTTTGCGTATAATAATAACTTCTATTCTAGTATTCAGATGGCACCTTACGAGGCTTTGTATGGTTGTAAGTGTCATACTCCTCTGTGTTGGACTGAGTTAAGTAAACATCGAGTTTTGGGTCCCGAGCTAGTTTCTAAAATTAAGAATACTGTCAAATTGATTCGAGACCGTCTTAAGACCGCTTCTGATCGACAGAAATCTTATGTTGATTTAAAGAAAAAAGATATTGAGTTTTCTGCATGGGATCAAGTGTTCCTGAAAGTGTCCCAATAGAAAGAGGTTATCTGATTTGGACATAAGGGCAAGTTGAGCCCAAAGTTTATTGGACCTTATCGTATTCTGAAACGTGTTAGACCTGTTGCTTATTAGTTAGAATTACCCACTAAATTGGATCGAATCCATGATTTGTTCCATGTCTTGATGCTGAGACGGTATCGGTTTGATCCGTCGCACATCGTCCTTATCGAAGAGAGTGAGTTATGGCCAGATCTGACTTTCGAGGAGGAGCTTGTTCAAATTCTAGATCAAGATGTCAAGGTATTGCGAAAGAAAACTATTACTTTAGTCAAGGTGTTGTGGTGTAATCATGGCACTAAAGAAGCCACCTAGGAACCTGAAAATTCCATCTATCAACAATTTCCTTATCTGGTTGAGTTAGGTAATTTTGAGGTTGAAATTTCTTTTAGGGGAGCGAGTTTTTTCGCCCTAAAAATTTAAATGTCTGGCTGTTGAATTCCGTCGTAATTAAGTCTTTGTATCTGTGGTTATGTGCTCTGCTTATTTGTTTGAGGTCAAGAGTTCGACTTTCATCTTTGGAAAATTTTGCTATTTTATTCAAAGTTAACCTCTATCCTAGAATTAACAATATAATTTTAATTCTGTGTAAATCAGGCTCAAGAATGAGCCTGCTGGTTCTACAGTCAAGCGCTTGTCTCTGTTAGTGGTCATGTGCTCGAGTCCCGGTGTATGCTTTAAGGAATATTTTTGCTGAATGTTAGAAATCTTATTGGTAGTTAAAATAGAATTTAACGTTTCCCTCTCTCATTTCCCCTTTTTCCATTCTCCTTCCTTTCTTTTCTTCCTACTTTTTCTTCGTTCTGAATTTCTTTTATTTTTCTTTTTGATTATGTCTGAAAAGTGGCTATTAGAGACCACAATGGTCAGAGACATGGGCGTGTGTCTAGGCCGTGTAACTCACTGTTTGAGATTTAAGACCACACGAGTAAGCAGACGGGTGTGTGCCGGGCCGTGTAGGGTTATACAGGCTAGTTATTTAGGTCATGTAGAACCACACGAGCGTGTGGGTCAGATTTGAAATTTATCTCTAAGGCGATAAACATCGTCTAACGCGAACGTAGGCCTTCCGTAGTGTACATATTATCTAAATAAGACCGTATAAGTTACAATCTAATGATCTAAAATTGAGCCGTTAATTATTTAAATGTATACTGATTGTAATGACTGCTGATGATATTGATCTGTACCACTTGACTATGAACTGAATCTGAATGACTGTGTGTACGTTTTTGACATCTAACATCTGAAATATGCATTTGCATTGGATGGGGATTGTGTAAAGGAGGAAATAATCTATTCTGGTTTAGTGGCTAAGCCATAATTTATATGTGAATATGGTGTTTAATCGCTATTTGATCAAGCAACTAGTCTGGAATTACATTGAATATGCAGACTGACACTATATGATGTGTAGGGCTGGATAGGTATTAAATTCCCTTAACGGTGTATTCAGTTGGTCAGAGATTGTGTCTAGCAGATAGGGGTAAGAAGAACTGCATCTGTTGTTGATCTGTTTTGTATCTAAACTAGAATTGTTCTGCCATTAAACTGATGGGTTAAAACTGTACTGGACATTTTCTAATTCTGATTTGAAGCTTTTCGAGGATCAATGACATTATCCAGCAACTATTTCGGTAGTTTTTGAATATTTTGGCCAAGGTTATGTATGCCATGTATAGGACCTTTTGTAATGGTAGTTCATAAATATGTTAAGGGTTGATTTGGTATGTATATGATTTTGACATTTATGTTTGGTTTGATGGACTTTTAATACCTTGTCAAGTTAGGTCATTTTGGCCACTAGGTTGATATGTTTGTGATGATATGCAAATGTTTATATGTGATGTTATTTAGTAGTTGAGGAACTAGGTTTTTGTGCTTGGAATATGGCAATATTAACTTGTTTTGATTAACGATGTTTTGGTATAAATATGGTTCCTTTGAATGACATATTGGTTAGACGAAATATGGTGTTTGAAATGGTTTGTTTGAATGTGTTTGAATGATGTTTAAGTCTCTTGAATGTGTGCTCAAATGGATTGGTTGGTTATGTATGGTTTGGCCTTGAAATGGCTTGAATTTAGGGTCAATTTATGGATCACACGGCTTGGCAACACATCCTTGTGTCATTTGTAAATTCTTAGTGTTTTAAGTCAGTGAGTTACATGGCCTAGCACACAGCCTGCGACACGGTCATGTGTCGCAAGTTAGAGAGTTATATAGTCTGGCACATAGCCTACAACACGATTTTGTGACCCAATTCAGTGAGTTACACGAGTGAGGACACTGGTTGGGACACGATCGTGTGTCCTTTATTTAATTTTTATACGGTCGTGTGACCTCTGTTTTCAAAATTTTTAACTTTTTCCCAAATATTTTGATTTGTTTCAAATTAGTCTCGAATTGCTTCTATGTTATTTTTAGGACCTCGAAGGCTTGATTCAGGGACTAAATGCATATGTTTGATTGGTTTTTGATTGAGATTAATTTATTTAATGTTATGATGTTAACGTTATTCTGATTGTTCGATAATGCTCCGTAACTGTAATCCGGTGATGAAGACGAGTTAGGAGTGTTACATTTAGTGGTATCAAAGCTACAATTTAGTCAGTTCTTGGGCTGAACGTAACATGTATGGAGTTTAGAAATACATTCCACTATATAACTTATGATAGTGTGATATCTTCTGACTCAAATAGAATTATGTTTTCATATAAATAAAAGATGTCATCCAACCGAGCTGATTCCAATGAAGTTGAAAGTAATGCGCAAGTCTCTGTTAATGTAGCAGCTAGTAGTGGGCCCGTAGCTGAGGGCTGATGAAGTGAGGCTAAAGAAGCATGCTTCTAAATAATGTCTGAGTGGTTCTCTGAGTTCGTTAGAGCGAACCCGATGGCTCAACGACCTCCAACCCCTCCCGTACCCAACCTGTCCCCACTATTCCTCAAGGTTTAGAATTGGTACGAATGAATAGACCTCCAGTTGATAATATTCGTAAGTATGGGGCTGAAGAGTTTCACGGTACTGCGAAAAATGATCTAAAAAAGGCTGAGTTTTGGTTAGAGAATATTATCAGAGTTTTCGATGAATTGTCTTGCTTTCTTGCTGATAGTTTGAAATGTGTGATATCATTGCTAAAAGACTTAGCGTATCAGCGGTGGAATACTTTGATTGCGGTGATACCAAAAGATCGTGTGAATTGGTATTTCTTCCAAGTTGAATTTAAAAAGAAATACATCAGTTAGAGATACCTTAATAAGAAAAGAAAAGAGTTCTTAGGGCTGAAGCAAGGCCGTAGGTCTATCGCAAAATATGAAAGAGTATTTGTGCAACTTAAAAAGTATGCTCGAGAATGTATACCAACAGAAGTTGTTATGTGTACTCAGTTTGAAGATGGTTTAAATAAATATATCAAACTATTAGTTGAGATTCTTGAGTTGAAAGAATTTGTGGTATTGGTAGATCGAGCACACAAAGACAAAGAACTTAGTAAAGGTAAAAGAAAAATAGATTTTGAGGCTCATGACTATGGTAAACGACCTATGGGAAAATCATTTTCGTCTCCATCGAAGAAATCGAAGGAATTTTAGATTATACCTCAGCTTCAGTAAGATTCTCGGGAAAAGATAAAGGGAAGTAATATTCGAATTTGAGATCTCAGGCTACTTCTGTAGCGAGTGTGGAAATTGTTCGAAATAATAAACCTGAATGTCAACAGTGCAATAAACGACATTTCGGGAGTGCAAGTAAAGAGATAGATCGTGCTTTAAATGTGTTCATACGATAATTTTTTTTCGAGATTGCCTTGAAAAATCTGATAGAAAGAAAGCTCAAAACACTTGTTCGAATAACACTGCTACGAAAAGAAGACCATCCAGAAATAGTGGAAATACGGGTAATAGTCGAAGTGGAACAAAAGATTCTATAGTTAGATCTGAGGTTCAGGCACCAGCTAGGGCCTATGTAATTCGAACTCGTGAGGAAGCTTCGACACCCGAGTGATTACCAGTACATTTTCTATCTTTGATACTAATGTTAATGTTTTGATTGGCCCGGGGTCAACGCACTTATAAATATGCACAACCTTAGTGTCGGATAAGAAAATACCTTATAAGTCAACTGAATTTGTGATTAAAGTAACGAATCCTTTAGGTCAGTATGTGTTAGTTGATAAAGCTTGTAGAAATTGTTCCCTAATGATTCGGGATTGTAACTTTCCGGCTGATTTGATGCTATTACCGTTTGATAAGTTTGATGTAATTCTTGGTATGAATTGGTTGACTTTGCATGATGCTGTTGTGAATTGTAGACGAAAGTAAATTTTGTTGAAATGTCAGAATGGTGAAATAATTCGGGTTGAATATGATAAATTAGATAGTACAACTAATATGATTTTAGCTATGTCAGCTCAGAAATATGTTAAAAAGGTTTGTTAGTCGTATCTAGCTTATATATTTGATTCTAGGGCTTCAGAATTGAAGTTAGAGTCAATCCTGACCATCTGTGAGTTCTCAGATGTATTTCTAAAAGAGTTATCGGGGTTACCGCCGGTTAGAGAGGTTGAATTTGCTATTGAGTTAGTACCGGGAACTTCTCTGATATCAATAGCTCTGTATAGAATGGCGCCTACAGAGTTGAAAGAGATGAAAACCCAGTTGCAAGAATTGACATACAAGATTTGTTTGGCCTAGTTTTTCTCCCTGAAGTGCTCCTATACTGTTTGTTAAGAAAAAATACGGGTCAATGCGATTATGTATCAACTATCAATAGCTTAACAAATTCACGATAAAAAATAAATATCATTTGCCACGTATCGATGATTTGTTTGATCAATTGAAAGGTGCGACAGTATTTTCAAATATTGATCTTTATTTTGGATATTATTAGTTACAGGTTAAATATTCGGATGTGCTGAAGACTGCTTTTAGAACTAGGTACGAACATTATGAATTTTTAGTTATGCCGTTTGGTTTAACCAATGCACCTACTGTGTTTATAAATTTGATGAACAAAATATTTCAGTCGTATCTAGACAGATTTGTAATTGTATTCATTGATGATATTTTAATCTATTCTCGAGATGAAATTCAACATGCACAACATTTGGGAATAATTTTGCAGACTTTGCGCGAAAAATAGTTGTTTGCTAAATTTAGCAAGTGTGAGTTTTGGCTCTGAGAAGTTGGATTTTTTAGACACACTGTATCGGCAGATGGTATTAGAGTTTATCCGAGTAAAATATCAGCTATAGTAGACTAAAAGCCTCCAAAAAATGTTTTAGAAATCAGAAGCTTTCTGGGTTTAGCCAAATATTATCATAGATTTGTGAAAGGGTTTTTTATGATTGCTACGCTGTTGATGAAGCTATTTCAGAAAGATATCAAGTTTGAATAGCCTGAAAAATGTCAGCAAAGTTTCGATCAGTTGAAAGTGTTGTTGACAGAAACCCCTGTGTTGATTCAGCCTGAGTCTGGCAAGGAATTTGTGGTTTATAGTGATATTTCACTGAATGGCTTAGGTTGTGTTTTGATGCAAGAAAGCAAAGTGGTAGCTTATGCTTCCCGTCAATTGAAACTGCACGAGAAAAATTACCCAACTCATGATTTAGAGCTTACAGCTATTGTGTTTGCTTTAAAGATTTGGCGACATTATTTGTACGGAGAGAAATGCCATATCTTCACGGATCATGAAAGCCTAAAATATTTGATGTTTTAAAAAAAATTAAATTTGAGACAACATAGATAGTTAGAGCTTCTAAAAGATTATAATTTGATCATCAATTATCATCCATGAAAAGCTAATGTTGTTGCTTATGCTTTAAGTAGAAAATCATTATTTTCTTTGAGAGCTTTGAACACTTGGTGTACGTTGATTAATGATGGTTCCATTCTAGCAGAATTAAAAGCTAGACCGACATTTCTGCAACAGATTTGTGAAGCTCAGAAAAGTGACTCCGAGTTTATTGCTAAACAGGAGCAGATTAAAAAGACACTTGATTCAAAATTTCACGTTAGTCCTGATGGTAGTTTGTATTTTCGGAATAGGATTTGTGTTTCAAAAAAATCTGGTATTGTACAGAAGATTTTACAAGAAGCTCACAGCAGTAATTTTTCGATACACCCTAGTAGTAATAAAATGTATGTACAGTGATTTGAAACAGATGTACTGGTGACCAGGTATGAAACGTGAGATTTCAGAGTTTGTATCGAAATGTTTAATTTGTCATCAAGTAAAAGCCAAGCATCAAGTGCCTTCTAGACTATTACAGCTTGTGGTGATTCCAAAGTAGAAATGAGAACGGGTTATGATGAATTTTGTATTAGGATTACCTTTGTCTCCGCGGAAGAAAGATGCGATCTGGGTTATTGTTGATCATTTGACTACATCTACACATTCATTCCAGTACGTATGGATTATTCACTTGAAAAGTTGGTAGAGCTATACGTTATTGAGATTGTTAGACTGCATGGTATGCTGGTGTCTATTATCTCTTATAGAGATCAACGGTTTACTTCTCGATTTTGGAGTAAATTACATGAAGCTCTGGGTACATGACTACATTTCAGTACAACATTCCATCCACAGACAAATGGTCAGTCTGAGCGAGTGATTCAAGTACTCGAAGATATGCTCCTTTTTTGTATTTTAGAGTTCGAGGGTAGCTGGGAGAAATTTCTTCCGTTAGTTAAATTTACATACAATAATAATTATCATGCGAGTGTTAAAATGGCTCCGTATGGAGCTTTATATGGTCGAAAATGTAGGACTCCATTATACTGGACTGAATTGGATAAGAAAAAGCTATTTAGTATTGATTTGATACAAGAAACCGAAGAAAAAGTCAAGGTAATACGTGATTGTTTGAAAACTGCTTCAAATATTCAGAAATCATATGCAGACTTGAAAAGAAAAGACATGGAATTTCAAGTTGGCGACAAAGTGTTCTTAAAAGTATCACATTGGAGAAAAGTTTTTCGTTTTGGTCGAACAGGGAAGTTTAGTCCACGATTCATCGAGCCGTATGAGATCATCGAGAGAATTGGGCTAGTAGCTTATCGTTTAGCTTTACTGTCTGAATTAGAGAAAATTTACAACGTATTTCATGTGTTGATGTTACGAAAGTACTAATCAAACCCTTCACACGTGATTTCTCCTGTTGATGTTGAGATTTAGCCAAATATGTCATACAGTGAAGAACCGATTAGAATTTTAGCTCGGGAAGTTCAAGAGTTAAGAAATTAACGTATCACATTAGTTAAGGTTCTCTGGCAACGTCATGGAGTCGATGAAGCTACCTGGGAACCAGAAGAAGCTATGAAAGTGCAATGCCTGAACCTATTTTCTGGTAAGAGTTTCAGGGATGAAAATTCATTTAGGGGAAAGAGTTGTAACAGCTCGTTTTTAGTGGTGTTAGAAACAGTGGTTTCGAGACCACAATTTCAACGATTGATTTATTATTTTAATATTATTTAATGTCTACGAGATTATCTTAAGGTTGTATTAAAATTTTGTTAAGAAATTTTGAAGTTTGAATAGTTAATTAAGTAAAAAGGACTAAATCGTAAAAGATGTAAAAGCTAAATTCTACTAGTCAAAAGGGCTAAATGGCTATGGAAAGGAAAGCTAATGGACTTATATTGTAATTATACCGTGTTATATGTTAGTTGATGTTTATGGATAGGTTTTAATGAAATTTTAATGGATTTTAAAGGTTAAAATCGTAATAAGTAATTAGAAATGAAGGTAAAAGATGATAAAAATGCATCATCATCTTCCTTCTTTCTTTTTTCTTGTTGAAATCGTACAAGACATATCCAAAGGAAGAAATTTGGTTCGGCCAAGTTCCTATCTTGCATGTAAGTGAATTTAAACCCCGTTTTTAATGATTTTTATGTTTTTGAGTTCGTTTTAGCTTAATCTAGCTAGCCTAGGGGTTAATTTGTAAAAATTTTAAAGAGTGAGGGACTTGCCATGGTTGTTTTTTAATAGGTTTTGAAGTTATTTGATAGATTATTAATCTTGGCTATTAAACAAATATGTTTTGTTAAGTGATTTTTGGTGAAATTGTATTTAGGGATTTATTTGTGAAAATGGTAAATTTTCATGGTAAAATTATGAAATGATGATTTAAGTGGGTTGATATGAGTCCCTAGGAAATTCGACTAGCTTGTATGGAGGATTAAAATTATCAATATTCAAGTTATGAGGTTAAGGACTAAATTGTGAATAGTTAAAATATTAAGGGTAATTTCATAATTTTACATAAATATGAATTGTGGATTGAATTGAATACTTGAAGTATTTAATTGAATGAAATTATCCATTTAGATCAAGATAAATCAAAATCAGACTTAAATTGAGGGAATGAGAAAGCTTCAGATTAGTTTCAAATTCTACTATTACGACTCTAGTTATTGAGGTAAGTTCGTATGAATTATGATTGTAGTAATGTTAGTTAAATTTATTATTTGTTATGTTGTGTTAATATAAACGGGCTTTAAATTGTATATGTATCGATGTATAAATAATTGACAGATCGCAAATCTTGTTTAAATCTTAAGAATTCTTAGGATACGAATGACATGTCATTAGGGGTTTCATGTTTTGGGTACTGGTCTTGAATGTCTTACCGATGGCTGAGGTCCTGTATTTGTTGCGAATTCTCCACAGCTCGTGTGAGTAGCATCGTGTAGCTAACATTCTGACCCACAGCTCGTGTGAGTAGGCTCATTTCACAGCTCGTATGAGCATTATTGAAAAGGAAAGGTTACGGTTATATGGAAAGACACACTATGTTTGAGCATTCTCGAGTATCCAATGTAATTCTAAATGGTTCAACGGGTAAGTAAAGGAATGGCATGGTAAGTACACAATAGGATATTGAATCATAATCTATAAAAAGGCTAACGTAATAAATGATTTGCATATGAAAATCTACTTATATTATGGTTGAATTCACATGTATCATGGATGAGCCTACTAACTTATGAGTTTGATGGTGCTTGTATAGGCTTTTACTAAACTTATGGTCTCAGAAATGATATTATGTTTATTTTATAGTTTGTACTAAAGAAATGGTAAATTATGTTTGAGTTTATACGAGTTTACTAAGCACTAGTTCCTTACGTAGTTACTTTCTTTTGTTTTATAGATTATCAGAAGCTCGATCGGTTGGAAGCTTGTCGGGGATCAATCACACTATGCAACAATCATTTTGGTAGTTTTTGAGTATTTTGGCCAAGGTTATATATGGCATGTACAGGACCTTTTGTAATGGTAGTTCATGAATGTGTTAATGGTTGATTTGGTATGTATATGCTTTTGAAGTTTATGTTTGGTTTGATGGACGTTCAACGCCTTGTCAAGTCAGATAATTTTGGTCACTTTTAGGTATTTGAAATACATAATCTTTGTTGATATGTTTGTGATGATATGCAAATTGTTATATGTGATGTTATTTGGTAGTTAAGGAACTAGGTTTTTGTGCTTGGAATATGGCAATATTGACTTGTTTTGGTTAATGATGTTTTGGTATAAATGTGGTGCTTTGAATGGCATATTGGTTAGAAAAAATAGGATGTTTGAAATGTTATGTTTAGATGTGTTTGAATGATGTTTAAGTCTCTTGAATTTGTGCCACAAATGGAATGGTTGGTTAGG
This sequence comes from Gossypium gossypioides, assembly GCA_013467495.1. Taxonomy (NCBI): domain Eukaryota; kingdom Viridiplantae; phylum Streptophyta; class Magnoliopsida; order Malvales; family Malvaceae; genus Gossypium; species Gossypium gossypioides. The sequence goes on along the minus strand of CM025148.1, from coordinate 5,172,706 downwards.
TATGGTTTGGCCTTGAAATGACTTGAATTTAGGGTCAATTTATGGATCACATGGCCTGAGACACGGGTTGTCACACGAACGTATGGCATACATGGCTTAGCACACGACCTACTACATAATTGTGTGTCACAAGTCAGATAGTTACATGGTCTGGCACACGGCCTACGACATGACCATGTGACCTAATTCAGTGAGTTACACGGGTGAGGACACGGGTTGGGACAAGACCGTGTGTCCCTTATTCGATTCTTACACAGCCTAGTTTATGTCACACGGCCTGGCCACACGGTTGTATGGCCCTTGTTTTCTTTAACTTTTTTCCAAATCTTTTGTTTTGTTTCAAATTAGTCCTAAATTGCTTCTATTTTATCTTTAGGGTCTCAAAGGCTCAATTTAGGGACTAAATACATATGTTTGATAGGTTTCTGATTGAGATTAATTTATTTAATGTTATGATGTTAATGTTATTCTGATTGTTTGATAATGCTCTGTAACCCTAATCCGACGACGGAGATGGGTTAGGGGTGTTACATATATAACCACGTACTTTAACAAATAACTAACGATATGTCCAAGAAGGACTCCACTTACCATGTCGAAGCCCCTTTACCCACACACGAATTAATACAAGACTAAGGAATGGATTGGCAAGGATGATGGCAACCAAATAGAAAAAGAATGGTTCACAATGGAGAAAATAATTGCTCAAGAATAGTCCAATAGAAAGAAAAGAAAGAAAATAAAATAAAGAGAAATGCCCACAATTAAAAAGAAAGAAAGAAACAGTAATGGAGGATGTTGAAAGAATGAAACTTACAAAAGAGGTGTAGTGGGAATAAAAAGGAACGTAGAGAATAAAGGTTTTTGGGAAAAACTAATTAATTCAAAATAATAATTTAATTAATTAATTTTTTAACAAAAGATGAAATAATAAAAGTTAAGAAAAAAAATCACAACAAGCCCACTAATTCTATTTGCTCACGGAAGGATTCAAACACAGAACCAAGGGGTAAGCTGAAGCCTTACCATTAAACCAGTAGCTCATCCTTGACATTAGTTGACCGAAAAAAAATGTATAAGTTGGGTTTTTAAAGTCTAAGGTTGAAACAAAAATTAACAAAAATTTAAGGAAAAGTATTTGAACACAAGAGTAGGACCTCTCACACACAAACACAATTTTTAACCATTGAACCAGAACAAATTACTTGACATAATTTTCACGACTTTAATTCAAAATGAGACGTGACTACTTGTGGTTTCACTAACTCAATTTCTTCTAACCCAGTTTTTAGGATATGGCAATAACAAATTTGATATTAAGGGGATTTGGTTAGATATTTATTATATTTGTTTGTTTTAAAAAGAAAAAAAGTCCCTAAAATTTCTCTCATTTTTTTTCCGTCCAAAATCTTCACTTCTTTCAACAATTTTTCCTTTCTCTTCTTTTCATTTTGTTTCCAATTTGACGATCGAGTTTTGTTTTTCCTCCACTGTCAAAATTATTTTCACTTTATACCTCTATTTCTTTTCTTTTCTTGATTTCGGTCCTTGTCATAATCCGATGTATCATTCCATTGTTCCTTCTTTTTTAGTCGTTTCAACTTCAATTTGCCATTATTCCTTCCTGTTCTAGTGTTGGCTGTTATGGTAGAAGTGTGGGATTAAGGTGTTTTCATCTTGGGTAAGAACGTTTGTGTTACCATTTGTAATGTAGTATTTCTTTTTGTTGATATGGAATTTTGGAGGGTAAATGGTCATTGATTTGGATGATGGTGCTTAGTTTGATTTTTGGTTATTCTGTTAGAAGAACGAGGGACGCACAACCAACCGTCGATGGTCTAGTTACTGATTAATCGTTGAATTTCTGGAGTAGGTGCTTAGATGCTGGTTTAGGGGACTGGTTTTAAGTGTTTAGCACCAAATTCATGTTTCGGTTTCGTAATTAGATGATAATTAAGTTTAGTTGTGAATGTCTTGTACAAGAACTTGTTGACGTGTTAGTGTCGGTATTCCAGTAGCATTAAAGTGTGTGTTTCTAACCCGAAAACACTTAAAACAGTTACAAAAATTTAGAATTTCGTGAAAATTTCGAAGTTGGCAGACTGTGTCACACGACCGTATGGTTGGCCATGTGGGTCACACGGTCGTGCAGTTGGCTGTGTGGTAGACTATGTGGGTACTCGACCGTGTGGTTGGCCATATGGCAGACCGTGTGGGTCACACGGTGTGGATAAGTAGGGTGTGTGGGCCCATTTTGGGTGGATTGTTAGGCCTAGTTTGGGTTGGAAGTGAGATTTTGAAATTAGATTTGTAGATACTCTGTAAGCATGTAAGACCACAAAATTTATAATTTAAATGTATGCATGTTTGTAAAGCATTACTCTGATTAGCAAAACTCTGTGTAGGTTATGTGACATAATCTATTTTGAAGACACTTATGTAAGCATGTCATAAATTTGTTTTCGCTATGATCATATGTAGCATGAGATGTTAGTATATTTTTGCATGTGCATTGGGGTGGGGTATGATAATGTGACAGAGGATGTGTTGATAGTTTAATGATCTATATTTTTTGTTGTTTAACCACATACCTGTTTTAGTATCTTGCCTGCAATTTTGGTGGTTAGACCACACTTATTTGATTCTGGTGGTTTACCGCATTATTTCTGGTAGCTTGACTACACTTATCTGTATAGTGACATACGCTTACTTATTGGTGTGATGGATGGACAGGCTCTTGTAGTCCTATTTGGTATGATTGGTTGGATGGAATGGTGTGTAGCGGATGGGGGTAGGATTATTTTATTCTGACATATGCATTTATTCATGTAAAATTTCTGATTTGTCTGTTCTGTTATACGCATTAAAGTATGTTCTGATGTGATTTTTGCTTGTGGGTCAAGGCACACACTGAGCTTTTTAGCTCACTCCATTTGTTTAATATTATTCAGGTGATCCTCAGACTTAGGATTTGATAGCGCTTGGGAGCTCGGTTCGGTTAACTGTTTTTAAATCTACCACAAACTTTTATTTTGGACTTTATGGACTATCGAATTGTTTTATTTTTTGGACATTAACATTGGTTTGAAACTTGTTAAACATTTGAATTAGTTGGTAATTTTTAAACTAGGATGGTTTCTGATAATGCAAATTGAACAAACGGTTTTCAAAGTTAAACAACTCTAAGATTTTTTTCCGCTACTAAGTTTTAATTGGAATAATGTGTTTTACGAAGCATGCAACTAAAGTGTGATGGGTATAAAACTGAAATAATAAGCAATGTTTTAATATGCTCTCACACACTATTTGTGACAAACATTTTTACCAGAGTCACAAAGTTATAAAGTTAGATTTAAACTTCAAGTTTTCAATTTCCTAAAAAAATATATTTGTTTTGAGATCAAATGGTCAAATTTTTAAATATCAATGTAACCTTCATAATCTGCCCATAACGTTTAGGCCGGGTTTGGGGTGTTACATCTTATATCTATATCTTGTTAGTGTCTTTATTCACATTTACCTCCACTTTTTTAATCAATTATTTTTTATTCCACTTTGTAACTAAATCACTTTAGCTGTTGTCATCTTTGTTTCAATATATGTTTTCTTATTCAATATTTTCACATTTAGAGCTTAACACTTTGCCCTTAGTAAAATTTAGCAAAATAAAGGTCGAACACATGGGACTAACCAACCGAACATCTAAAATATCGCACTAGAAGCCCTGCTAGCCGTACACCCTAGAAATAGATTTGTAGCTTACATGCGTGCTTTTCCATAAGACATCAGTCACAGTCTTTTAACACACGCATGTTAAACGTCCATTATTGGCATGCTAATCATTTCCTAGCTATTATATTAAGTCTATTAGGGCATTACTTCCATAATATGCATAACACGTCAATTCTCACATTTCAAATATATAAACAAAATCACTTTTTAAATGCTTAATGAGAAATTCATTGACACTTCACAAACATTCACATTTTCACTTATCAAATAGGTGAATTAAGTTACCAATTCAGTTTCACATATATAATCAACAATCATTTTCACTTAGCCAACATTTGGCAAATTCTAGTTCATCAATTTATATATGATCATTTTGCCACTCACTTTATATTTTTATTACCATATTCACATTAGAATATCAAGAGACATGTTTTACCACATTATTGCTTCAGTATTTACTTTTATTGCTATTTTGCTTCATTATATCAATTTACTATATTTTTATTAATTATTAGTAATTAGTCACTTTTTTGTACGCAATCACTTATAATAAATAAAATATATTTATTGACAACTCTTTCAAGTTTATTATTTACTTTAACAGTTTGAACATGCTTTCAATTGTTAACACACACACATTAATTTCAACTATTAATAATACTAATTTTTCTATTCAAAATCACATATTTATCAAGGGAAAGATTGGAAAACTTAAGGGTTCTTATCTCTTAGATTAGCTAAAATTCAAAATAGGGCTCTTCTTTTTATTCTCAACACTTGGATCCTTTTAAACCATGCTTGAAACCTCTTTTCCCATCAGTCTCTCCATTTCCTCACACATGCATAAACATAATATTGTCATAAAAATCACTCAAACTAAAATCTCAAATAAACACTTTAGAAATGATAAAAAAAAAAATACCAGTTCTTATATTGATTGAAGCTTTCTCTCTTCAACTTTAACTTTCTCTCACTTACCTACATAAACCTTAAATCCTTAATGGTGAAGATGATGATGTAAGTGACAAAAATTTTGATGTAGTCTTAAACCAACTAAAAATCTGACTAAGGCAAGTGCACCTTCAATTAATAGTGTAGCTACGGTGAGCATAGGTATCGTTCCCACGAAGACTAAAAGTACTAGTAATTACTGTCTTTCTATTATTTAACTGACAAATTGGAGCGATTGATTAAAACTAAAATTAACTAAATTAATTAACTAAAGAACACTACAAAGAACAATATAGGAAAATAAACAATTAACAACCAAGAAGCGAGATAATACCTAGGAAAAAATTCACCTAGACTTCATCTATCAGTATCAATCTAAATTACGCAATTTATTCACTTAGTATGTTGATCCGTAGAAATCCCTAAATTATGCTAATATCTCTCTTCAAGACTAAGAGCAATTGACTCTAGGTTGATTAATTGAAAATTATTTCTAATTAAAACTCCTATTATCACATTAACTCGATCTATGGATCCCCCTATTAGATTTGACTCTAATTCGGCAGATTTAAGTTGTCCTATTTCTAAGATTGCATGCAACTCCACTCAATTATGCTAGATCTACTCTTAAACAGAGTCTATTCCTCTAATTTAAGCATATCAAACATGGATTAATAGTCTAGAAATATTAAACCAAGAATTAAGCATACATAATTGAGAACAAGATCCAAGTATTTATTGTGTAAAAAATAAAAATAAAATAACAGAATCCATCCTAGGGTTCATCTCTCTAGTTATTTAGAAAATTAGTTCATTATAGCAAATAAAAACATCTCAAAGATAGTATAACCATAAGAAATAAAGAAACTCATAACAAACTTCAAAGAAATCAAAAGGAGATCTTCAATCTTAATGGAAATCTGCTTCAGTGTCGGCTTTAATGGTATTTTTCGAGTTGTTTTCTTGAGTATTCTATGACGGCTCACTCCCTTCTCCTTATCTTTGTCATATATAGGTCTTAAAATGCCCGAAAAACCTAAAAAAGCGTTTTCTCGCAAGTTTGGAGTGCGATTCGCGATTTCCTCACAGTTTGGCACATGGCTGTGGTAGCCCCTGTGGCTCACACGGCCATGTGGCTCTTGAAACTTGCTCCGATTTTCGCTTGTTTTTTGCTCCCAAATACTCTCCTAAGTATAAAAACATAAATTAAAGGATTAGGAGCATAAAATTCACCATTTTAATTTGAATAATCATACAAAAATGGATTAAGAATGGTGCTAAAACATGTTACTTTTGGCATTTATCACTTAAGAGTTGGTTTTCTACTTGATTTTAGTGAGAGAAATAAAATTGGGGGAGAGATGAGATTTAGCCTTAATTTGTAGGAAGAAAGATGGAAGAACAAAGGAGGAAATTTCCTAAATAAACGATCATCTCCCACCTTTTTTCTGTAACTTCAAGGAGAATACTATGACCCAACCTTTTCATACCATGAACAAATAGATAAGGGGATAATGAATCCCCTTGCCTAATACCTCATGAAGGCTTGAATTCTTCCGTAAGAGAGCCATTCCATAAGACTTGCATTGAGGAACTAGAAGCATAATTAATACTGACCCTAATAAGCATGGGTGGCAGCCTAACATCAACCACTGTGTTCTCTAGAAAATTTCTCTGAACCTTATCATACACTTTCTCCAAATGAACCTTAATCTCAATCTAACCTATTTTTGTTCTACAAGATCACATGGAATGGATGACCTTCTGTGCGATGAGCATATTGTTGTTAATGTTACAACTTAGTGTGAAACTGACTTGGTTGGGATCTATTAAATTTAACCTAAGGCCCTTGAATTTGTTTATAATAACCTTCATAACTAATTATAAAGCATCATACATAAATTAATAGGTCAAAAATGTGCGCCTTTGGATTGATCACTTATGGTAGAAGGACTATAGAGTCTTGTTGAAGTTTGGATCAATCATTTTCTCCATCGAAAATCCATTAAAACCATACCACAAAGTAAAAAACTTACACTATCTCACTGAGATAGAAGGAATTGAGCATGCAACCCATCAAAACCCGAAGCCTTAAGGGTACCTATACGTATTTCTTCATTTGATGCAATTTTATCCAAAAGGGCTGAGGGAGTAGAACTAATATGTGCCTTGTCAAATAAACCTTGCATAACCAAAACATTATTCACAAAGTTCACAAATTTTAATATATAACACATTGCCGATACGGTCAAACCTTAGTAAGGAAATCTACATTAACCGTTGTAACATTTATTCTAAACCTCTCAACAGTACGTTGCTTGGGAAGTTGTACCCTAAACCTCTACAAGAAGTGAAAAACAGCTCGAATAATAATCCCTTAAGTTGCATTCTATGTTATGCGCTCTCTCTTTTGCTCTCCGCCGTTACTATTCTTTTCATCCTGCTCTCTTTCTCCTCTCTAAGCCTTCCTTCTCCTCCCCTCTCCGCCTCTTTTCCGCCTTCACCATGGCTTCTTCTCATCCCAAAGACGAAGCCTATCTCAACCAAGTTATCGAGAAGCGCATCAAACTCTTCCAGTCCCTCCAGTCTCAACAGCAGTCTCATCTTCTGTCCCTCCCGCACGATCCAATCAAGGTCACTTTGCCTGATGGGTCAGTTAAGGAAGGGAAAAAATGGGTTTCGACCCCTATGGATATTGCCCAAGGAATTTCCAAGAGTTTGGCTGCCAATGCATTGATCTCATCGGTCAATGGGGTTTTGTGGGATATGAATAGACCTTTGGAAGGTGATTGTGAGGTTAAGATTTTCACTTTTGATAGCGATGAAGGTCGTGATACTTTTTGGCACTCTAGTGCTCACATTCTTGGTCAGGTAAATTGGGATTCCTTTTTATTTACTTTTTTTTTAAAAAAAATTCCATTGTTTGGTTGTTNTTTTTTGGTAATTGATTAATTTGGGTTGGTGGTTATGCAGTCCCTTGAGAGCGTATATGGTTGCAAACTTTGCATTGGGCCCTGTACCACAAGAGGGGAGGTAAGTCCGTTACCTGAGTTCTTGTTATGTCTAAACCTTCTTTGTACATAATCTTTGTATCTTGGAATAATATTATATCTATTGAAATTTTCACTTTGTTAACTTTTCTTGGTACACACTTCTGGTAACTTCAGTTGTATAGGATATGTTAGTATATTTTATTAAATGAATTTCTTTCCCAATTAAGTTTTGGAGAATTGGCGAAAGTTTTAGCCAGATTTCATGTGGTTTCCAGGAGCACTCAAGTTTTATATTGTAGGGATGAAGTTTTATGCATTGTAATTATCCAATATACTGCGCTGTGTAGCTTGTACTTTCTATGCCAGTTTTATGTTTGACTTAAGCAAGACATTTAGAGATAATTATGTTGTTTAAATTATTGTTTGGTGTTTGGCTCTTCTCATCTTGATCCTTAAGTTGGTTTACCAAGGTCTTTAAAGTGGAATTTACCTCTTACTAGATGATAATGTGGTGTTACAGGGTTTCTATTATGATGCATTTTATGGTGACTTGGGTTTGAATGAGGATCACTTCAAGCAAATTGAATCAGGCGCTTTGAAAGCTGTTGCGGTATTGTAATCTTCCTAAGTGTCCAACTTTCAGCTTCTGAAGTTTTGATTGGTTTATTTATGATCACCTTCAGTGGCATTCATGTTTGTTTGGTGTTAAGTTAGTGCAATTTGTAACAATATTCTACTAGTCACTCATACCAGTGCCAAGGAAAAATTGGGTGTCTTAAAACCATATTATGAAATTTTGAACAGTGGTTAAATTTTAAATATTTTCTTATGGTCCTATTAAATGGGAATATGCTAGTTGTAAAGCTGTTATTTCATGGTACATTATGATTTTTCCATTTTTGCATCTTAATGCAGGAAAAGCAACCTTTTGAACGCATTGAAGTGACAAGGGAACAAGCCCTTGAGATGTTTTCTGAGAATAATTTTAAGGCAAGTTGAGTGGTGTTATTTTGAAATTTTCATATGAATTGGAATTATTCCTTTCTACCATATCAACTGAAACTATTCCTTTCTACCTCTATGTTTTTCCAGTGCACTAATTTCTTTAATGGTAACTTTTATAATCAGGTTGAGATCATCAACGATTTGCCTGTAGATAAAACTATCACAGTATACCGATGTGGTCCCTTGGTTGATTTGTGTCGTGGGCCCCATATTCCTAATACTTCTTTTGCAAAGGCATTTGCATGCATGAAGGTAACACGATACATGATTAGATCTAAGCTATGTTTTGGAGATATTTCAATTCATGTTCACCACAAATTCCTGGTCTACTCATGAATTTCTATCTTCAGGCTTCTTCTGCATACTGGAGGGGAAACAAAGATCGTGAGAGTTTACAAAGAGTTTATGGTATATCTTTTCCTGATCAGAAACGTTTGAAGGTGAGATTAATTTTCTGGCGTCAACTTTATTATTGTACCACATACGCTGTATATTTATTTGATTTGCTTTATTTGTGACCTCTGTTACCTGAAATTGCTCTCCTTCCTGCAATTTCGGAATTGGATTGCCTGATTCCAGCCATGGACCGGTGGAGTTCCAATTCAGTGGATCAGTGATCCATTTAGCGATCATAATTTAGAGCTTTTACTAGAAGTAGAGAACACTTCTATTAGGAGACCTGCAGATTATGTATTTATTTCAGTAGGGGTTTATTGGTGGATGTGAGGTGGACTGCTGAAATTGTCAGTTTATCTTGACTCTTGAAGTAATTACCATTCAATGTTTACTCCAGATATGCTTATATTTTATAGGTTTATAATTTTTTTTCTAATAAATGGTAAAGTTATTGATGTACAGCTGATTTACTTTGAAAGTAGTTAATTGCGAAATATACTTAACGTAGTTGCTAAGTTTAGGGGCCAAAAATTATATTAACCCTTGATTTAATTTTTATTAATTAAACATAAATAGAGTTAAAAAAAAACAAATTGTACCAATCAGTTAAATTAATATATAGACATGTTCTAAAGAAACGTTTTAGGTTCTAATAAATCATATTACACTCCTATTAACTGAAGAAGACTACCCCTATTGAAATACTGTCCAGATAAGTAGCTATTTACATTTCAGTTCTTATTCCTCTTGCCAGACCGATCCGCGTTCCAAGTAACACAATTTCTGATTGTTGAAGCAACAATACAAGATTATGATGCATAGAGAAATATGTTCATCTCTCCTATTGTGATACAAAGAATATCAAAATCTGTTTAATAGCAGAAATTACTTTAAGAAATCATTTCCTCATATTAGGTTCACATTTTACTTACCTAGACAAAAATTTGAGAGCTTTGGTAATTCTTTTACAATGAGAATTTTTTTTCTCTCTTGTTTCTTAGTTCATTAATTGCTCTTCAATCACTTCTTTATTCTCATTAGTGTAATGTTTTTCCACAGGAATATATCCGTCAGATAGAAGAAGCAAAGAAATACGATCATAGATTATTAGGTACAAAGCAGGAACTTTTCTTTTGCCACCCCCTCAGGTACAATATAACTTAATATGTTCGGGAGTAGTATGTTAAAGAATGTATGCAATATTAATAGTTGGTATATTTGGTAACTTTCAGCCCAGGAAGTTGGTTCTTTCTTCCTCATGGTACTCGAATTTACAACAAACTAATGGGATTTATACGAAATGAATATTGGAAAAGGGGTTATGAAGAGGTTACAAGTCTTCTCATTTGCTCTATTTTAGAGATTTAATTAAAACTCTGTTACTTGAATACTGAATCAAAGAAGTTGCATAATTTGACAGGTTAAGTCACCCAACATGTATAATATGAATCTTTGGGAAACATCTGGCCATGCTGCAAATTATAAGGAGAATATGTTTTTGTTTGAGGTGAGATTTTGTGCAACTATGGAAAAATTGAACTTGTCTGTTGTTTTAATTGTAGAGTGAATATTGATGTGGACTTCCTAGAATTTAACAAACATTTGTTGAAAAGTGCATTTCTGCATTTAGTCTTCTATCGATGATCCTTTTTATGATGTTTCGCTCTGCCACAGATTGAAAAACAAGAGTTTGGACTGAAGCCTATGAATTGCCCAGGGCACTGTTTAATGTTTCAGCACAGGGTTCGTTCTTATAGAGGTCAGTTCATATGCATCTATGTTTTTCCTACTTTTTACCATATGGCAAGAAAACCTTTGGTATTGCACATGAGAAGAAGCTCCCCTTTGCATTCTTTCTTTCTCTCTCTAAATTATATGTGATCAAGCAAAATCACCTGAAAGACAGCGTGCATGCCAACCATAGACCGCATTGTAACTTCATTGCCCTGTGAGGAGGGCTTAAAAAAAGCATTCTTAGGCTATGCGCCTTTGTTTATTTCATCATGTTGTTGCTCCGAACATGAGCATCCAATCTTGGTTTGTGCTTTATAAAATTTTCCATGTACAAGCTTTAAAATGTTGGATAAACATTTCTTTGCTCCCTTTTGTTTCATACTTCATGGTAATGAGTTACCATTATATATTAGTGATGAGTTTGTTCTAATTATAAAATCTTCTGAAACCATATTAGCTTGAATACATTTTCATGTATTCCATTCTGCATCTTTTTGCCCTTTGATTCTTTTTTTAGCCTCTAATGTAATTGCTATATGGCCCAGTCTTTACTAAGATATATAACTTTGTCAATGTAGTTTATTTATTCTTCTTCTGTAGCTTACAATGTGCTTATTTAAATTATGTTTTTCTGAAAGAGGTTCCTATCCGGCTTTGTTGTATTCTCATTCATGCAGAACTACCTCTTCGCATGGCTGATTTCGGGGTCTTGCATCGAAATGAGGCTAGTGGGGCACTGACTGGGTTAACTCGTGTCAGGAGGTTTCAGCAGGTACCCTGTTGTTAGATGTGAACTTCTGAGATTGAGCTCCTTGATAACCCTCTTTACCTTTCTATTAGCTAAATATCAACTGTGAAATTTGGCGTACCATAATTTATCGCTGTGTGAAAATTTCCTTGGTAGCTTTTGGACTTAAGTTTAAAGAAGTCTCTGTTTATATGTTATACATTTTGGTTGCTTAGTTGTGCTAGTTAAAAATCTCTTTACCTCTCCTTTCTTTGACATTACTCTTCATATTGTTTCAGGATGATGCTCACATTTTCTGCAGGGAATCCCAGGTGACGTTGGCTTTAGTCTGTTACTCATAGTTTTGTGAAATATTTTAGCTCATTGCCTTTACACTGCACATTTCACTTTTTTCTTTTTTCAGGTAAAAGAAGAAGTTAAAGGTGTCCTGGAGTTCATTGATTATGCTTACACCGTGTTTGGGTTTACTTATGACCTAAAATTATCTACGGTATGATAAGCTCTATTTACTTAAATTGTTAGGGACTGGAATTTTATTTTCTGTGATAACATGGTGCATTCTGTTACTGATCTCTAAGTATAATGGAGTTTAGGCTGTTAATGAGATTGTTTTCTGTTTATATCTTGAGATACTAAACTTACAAAACCACTAATGTTTCCTGAAATTTTAATTTTCCAGTTTTATTACTATCATTAGGAATAATTCCTTTTTATTATTTGTTTGTTTGTAAAGTGGTTTTGTAATAGAGACCTAATATATCTACCCGTTTCATGATTATATTCATGTTATAATACTAGATGGACTTGAAGAGTTATGAATCTTGATTTGTGTTTGTACTCATGCTTGGATTTTATTCTAGAATGACCATTTTTATTTTTGTGTTACAAATGTTTGAACTGTAGAGGCCAGAGAAATACCTTGGAGATTTGGATACATGGAACAGAGCTGAAGCTGCTCTTACAGAGGCTTTGAACCAGTCTGGGAAGCCATGGCAGGTAGGTTTTCTAGTTAACATCTTTCACTCTACTTTTCAGGTTCTTCAGAACAATTATTGTTTAAGGATTGCCTGTGGGTGACAAATAAGAAAAATTTGCTTCAGTTTACAACCACCATTAAAGCTTTTAGCCTGCTTATTGGGAACTATTCTATGTTGACATCCATTCTATGGTCTTCTTTCTAGATGCTTATATATTACAAGGGTCATTTTGGTACAGATAAATGAAGGAGATGGGGCATTTTATGGTCCGAAGATCGATATTAGTGTATCTGATGCATTGAACAGGAAATTTCAGTGCGCAACATTGCAGGTTTGTGATGTTCAATTGTTATTCATTTCTCCTTTTTCTTTGCTCCTTGTGTATTGTGATAGTTATCACTTATTAGCTGATGCCCTCTTTATTGCAGCTTGACTTCCAACTTCCTGAGCGCTTCAAGTTGGAGTACTCAGCAGAGGATGAAGCCAAGAGGGAGAAACCTGTTATGATACATAGAGCTATCCTGGGGTCCGTTGAGCGAATGTTTGCTATATTGTTGGAGCACTATAAGGGCAAATGGCCTTTCTGGCTTAGTCCCCGTCAAGCAATTGTTTGCCCTGTGTCAGAAAAGTCTCAGCAATATGCAATGCAGGTAGCCTACTCTAGCAGTATGCTTCTTAGCTTGTTTTTTGACCTAAATTATGTCCATCTTTTCATTGCTGATGTTATGAATTTTACGTTGCATCTCCGTATGATCATTCTAATGATATCTGGAAGAACCAGAATTTTATTTCTTGTGTGGCTGCATGCTACTTGTACATGACAATGTAAATCTAAACCTGCATAATAAATCCTTTATCTACCTCACTCCTCAATTTGAAATCATGACTTTACAATTGTCTCTTGCATTGATGTGTTGTTGTTTCCCATGAAATATGCCTATATATAATCTCCTGCGCTAGTTTTTTTCTTTTTGTTTCTTATTTTTTGATATTTGACTTCATTTATTTCGAGACTTGAGGCCTTAATTACATCATGTTTTGAAGTGTTTAGATGAACTTACCAAAATAGATGGTTTTACATGCTTGAGGTAGTTTTCGGAGAACATAGTTCTAGATCATAGATGTGGGCAGAAGCTACTGAGTTAATTATTAGTCGTCCTTCCCTCCATTTGAAGCACAAAATGGAAGTCATTTGAAACTCTAATTTGCCAGTGTTCTCGCATATTTCATTTTTATAGGTCCGGGATTGGATTCATGAAGCTGGTTATTATGTAGATGTTGACATGACAGATCGAAAGATTCAGAAAAAGGTGATCTCTTCTTCTGCATACAGTTGTGGACTTAGAAGGAGACCACCATGTCATTGATCACCATATAACATTGTTGTTAATACTTTCTCGTCTTTTAATCTTTAAATGGGTTGCTCTGTTGTTTACATTCGTGCAGATTCGAGAAGCTCAGTTGGCACAGTACAACTTTATATTAGTTGTTGGTGAAGAGGAAATGAACACTAAGAAGGTTTGCAAATCCTAAGATTTCTGTACCTTTTTTGGGCATTGCTGGAATTTATATTTCATTAAATATGTTTTATCTATTCCTTTGTTCAATTTATCAAATGCAAGTATAAGAGGCATGGTATGGTGTGGGTTGAGAATAGTAATGTTTTTACAGGTGAGTGTTCGGGTGAGGGATAGTGGAGATTTCAGTGGAATGAGCATAGAAGATCTACTCAATCACTTCCAGGCAGAAACTGAGGCTTTTCATTAGGATGATGCGACTCTATCAACTTAACATGTGGAACATCAATGGTGGGATTGGCTTCTTCCCTTGTATTATTTACATCTCTGCTGCCTCCTGATTGGCTTTTTGGACTTGTAAGCATTTTGTTTGGAGAAATTACACATACATCCTGTTTTACTTTAAACGATCGTCTTCCCTTCATCTTTTTATTGTTTAAATAACATTGTTGTTTTACATTTCTTCTGCCCTCATAATTCTAAATTTTATATCAATCCATGGTACTAATCACACACTTGTACAACAAGCCTTTATTGATTGTGTAGGATTGAGTTGGATTATATTAAAACATTTTGAAATATTTTTTATAAGTTGGGTTGACTTGATTGAAATTGCAAATCATATATATTATTATATTAGTTAGAAGGTACATAAATATTTTCTCCATGACATGGCTATTTTTTATATTAAATTAGCCAGTCTATTTTACTATTATAATATTGATCCACTTTAAATTAAATATATGATGTTTAGAAAAATAGAACATTACATGAGGACTTTACATACAATGCTGGAGCTAGAGGGGATCGTATAGTGATAAAATTACATTTTGGTACTTCTATAATTTACTTCTCCCTTAGAGCTATTAAAAAAAATTCAATTAATCACTAAACATTTAATTTGTGAAATATTAGTTATAAATTTCTTTATTATATTTTGTAAAAAATTATAA
>CM025148.1:5122462-5141312 GCA_013467495.1 Gossypium gossypioides | reverse complement strand
ATGCAAAGGATAAACAATGTTTT
The DNA here is from genome assembly GCA_013467495.1 of Gossypium gossypioides. Taxonomy (NCBI): domain Eukaryota; kingdom Viridiplantae; phylum Streptophyta; class Magnoliopsida; order Malvales; family Malvaceae; genus Gossypium; species Gossypium gossypioides. The sequence goes on along the minus strand of CM025148.1, from coordinate 5,141,289 downwards.
TTTTCATATGAATGTCCAACTTTTAAACTCAAAGTCTAACAATAACCCTTTAAAAATACTAAGAAGTTTTTCTTTTCATTTATAGTGGTCAACAACTAGAGTCAAACTTCTAACTGAATTCCCAAGAGACAAACCAGCAATGACTTTGTCACAATCATTCCCTCCGGCTACGTGGCGCTAAAAAATTAGCAACTAGGTGCACCCCCACAAAAATGGAACCAAGTAGTTGGTTTTGGGGGAAATTGCATGCATTCTACTTAAATACTTAATGTGGCAATTTGATTAGTTTAAGGCATTTGTTAATAGTTGGGGGTTAAATCTTTTTGGGTCTAATAATATATCATAAACTCCTTGTCTCTTTTTATCTCATAACTAACAATCCCATACCCAATGTCATCTGAGATGGAGGAAATGAGAAGAAGCAACTGTGGTGAGAGCTTTTCAGTTGTGGTGGTAAATCATGACACAACCTTTCTCATGTTACTAGCATCAGTGCTACAACTATTTTCCTACCAAGGTAATTCCAATCCCCTTTATATTCTTACTTCAATCAATCCACTTATATACATTTACATATATCATATCCTCCTCTCTCTCTTTTTTCTTTTCCAGTTTTCCCCCACATGTATAACAACATCTATGTACGTGTGTAAAATTCACTATTCGATTGTAGTTCAAAGCGTGGGGTAAGTTTGTCAAGCTATTTTTCTGTTATTTTAGCTTTAATTTGTTCTTGAATAAGATTTGAGGTGTTGGTGTTTAGTTTTCATTCCACGTTGTGTTAAGTGTGTTCATAATTTTGATTAGGCGAAAGGTATGAAAACCAGAACCCTTTAGTGGAGTAGATACGGTTTCGATTTTGCTTCTGAGAAGTAAGTGTTTGAATTTCATATTAGGGGCTGAAAGTTTGATTTATGGACGTTATTTTATGGGATGAGTTTTGATGATTAATTAGTGAGGTTTGATGAATGATTGTAGGATTCAGAGTGCGATATTTGCGTGGTTTATCTAAATTATTATCAGGTGTGTGATTCTAACCCAAAACATCATTTAGAACTCGAAAAACTTGAGAAAACTGAGGTTCTTTCGAGACTATTATTCGTCACAAGGCCGTGTGGCTGGCCATGTGCACCACACGGGCGTGTGGTCGACTGTGTGGGGCACACAGTAGTGATTGATCACACGAACTGGCCATTTAGGCCATATGGGCCACATGATCGTGTGGGCCTATTTTTGAAAAAAATTCACTTAGGCCCATTTGACTTAGAAATGTGTAATTAGATTTTTAGTGCGGTCCGTTTGGCTTAAATAAGATCGGAAATGTGGTAGTTGTCAATATGTGTTAGTACATGATGTTGTTAAGGTATGTGAAAAATGTAAGTACTGTAACACCTCAAACTCGACCTAGACATTATGGCCGAATCTAGAAATGTTACGAAGAAGGGTTTTGAAACCAATCTTGACATGTTAAATTTTTCGTATTAGTTGTTACTAGAAGAGTCCACATTTTAGGAAAACATTTTTTTACACTCTTTAGTGAAACTCTCATTTGTTTTTCCTTTTAAGTAAAACGTAACTTTGCAGCGGAAGTTTGAAAGCTGTAACATTTGAAAACCGAGCTTGTATTTTCAAAAACATTTGTTTACGAAAAGCCGTGGTTTTGTCGAACATCGCAGTATAAAAAAACACATCCAAAACCAAAATTAAAACAAACAGTCCAGAGAGTCCCAAAATTACAAAACTCTCAAAGAAAAACCCAGTAAATTAAATAAATTATTAGTTAAAAGACAAATTTCAGGCTAGTGGTCACTGTTGAGCCTCCGTCGCACTGATCCACCTTAGCCTGAGGATTACCTGGATAGAACAGACAAACGAATGTGAGTTTTCAAAAACTCAGTGTGTAACTCAACGGAAACATACATGCACATACATTCAGATTTCTCACAAAACAGTACAGATACGGACATAAGTCCTTAACAGAACCAAATTATAAAATAAATCATGCAGATATGCAAAGTCCTACCCCCGTCCTCTACACACCATCCTCGACCATTCCAACACATCACGTGGGGTATAAAACACCTATCCATCCCTACACACCACATAGTGTCCGTATGGCATTTAGCAGAATAAATCACAACAATGCTGCGAGTATATTGGCGAAATGTCGCCTCACAGAATACTTCCTCCACATATACATAACCCATCCCATACACAAATACAGATAACAGATAAACATATATATCAAAATTAACATGTCCCGCATGCTCAAATACAAATATTATATATGATTATGTATAACAGTCAGATCATACATATTACATTTTATCATACTCAAACCACTTTATCAAAATAACAGATTTCATGTATTAGGGTTTGTTTTGCCCTTGCCAACCTTACGGAATGCCCACAATCGATCGGAACGACGTGTGTGACCCTAGGGAAAAGTTCTAAATTTTGGGCCCACATGCCTAAATTGGCCCTGCCCTTGTGGCATGCCTATGTGGCCCACACGCCCAAATCGGCCTAGACCGTGTAACCTATACAGGAACACACTATCCTGTCACACAGTCGTGTGTCGCACATGGCCTACCACACAGCTGAGCATACACTCGTTTGGAGTCGACATGCCACTTTTTCAGCTTTCACCAAATGACGTTTTCTCGTGTTTTCATTACATACCTAGTTTGATTTTGATGCTATAGCAATTTCGAGACCTCCAAAACTGAAGAAATAGCAATCCAATGACAAATTTAGTAATCAATTTATGAATTCATCAATGCTAAACCGAGCAACACACTCACTTACCGCCAACAAACTCGTTCACATGCACAGATTAGACTGTCGGAGCGAAAACCACTACTTCACCGTCTTCTCCTACGCAATGATTCATAGAACATTAACTTTCCTAACTTTACATCGTTACGCTAATTCAAGCGGAAAGAAAAGAAGAAGAAGTAAACTAACGGACTTACACTTACCCAAACGAATGAGAAACGATCAAATTAACGAACCCCAACGATTAGAACAATCAATATATCGATCAGAGTAGAAAGAAACGAAAAAGAAAAAGGAAAGACACAGAAGAAAAAAGAGAGAAATAAAATAAAATTAAAATTAAAAAATAGAAGAATATCCTAACTCCCCACTAACAACTAAATCCCACTAACAAACACCTTGATCCTCATCCCACAAACTCATAGTTTTAGTTCCACCAAACTTCTATTACACAATCGAAGAAAAAATTATAACTCATGCTCAAATGGGAACTCAAACATGAGACTTTAGGCAAGCTAACACCTTACCACTCAAACCAACAAGCTCATTCTAATATGATTTGCCTAGAAATAGAATATAATCCAAACTGCCAAGGAATAGGCTAGGATCAAAAATAACAAAAAATTCCAAATGTGGGACTTGAACCCAAGACCTCAAACACATACGCAGAACATTTAACCACTAAAGAATTTTATGACAGAATTCACAAAAACAAAGTTAAATCAATAAAGGCGTTACAACTCTACCTCCTAATAGAAATTTTAGCCTCAAAATTTACCTAGTCCGAATAGATGAGGATACTGCTGACGAATCAAGTCCTCAGGTTCCCACGTGGCTTCCTTAGTGCCATGATTACACCACAGAACCTTAACCAACAGAATAGACTTCCTCCTCAAAACCTTAACATCTCGATCCAGAATCTGAACCTGCTCCTCCTCAAATGTCAAATTTGGTCTAACCTTGATCTCCTCAACAGAAACAACATGAGATGGGTCAGACCGATATCGCCTCAACATAAAGACATAAAACACATCATGGATACGGTCTAACTTTGGAGGTAACTCCAACTGATAAGTGACCGGTCCCATACGCTTCAGAATCTGATACGACTCAATAAACCTAGGGCTCAACTTGCCCTTACGTCTGAACCACAGAGTATTTGATATCCCTCCTTTTCAGATCTGTATATGACTTTTATCTATTAAAAGTTTCCTTAAGACAATCCCAAATTAATCTAACTTTTTTTTCAGTCTCGGAAACCAGTTCAGGACCCAAAACCTGTCGTTTACACAACTCAGTCCAACACAGCGAAGTATAACACTTACGACCATACAAAGCCTTGTAATGTGCCATTTGAATGCTAGACTAAAAACTGTTGTGATAGGCGAACTCGACTACCAGTAGAAAATCCTCCCAACTCCCTCAGATTGGCCATCAGTCTGAGGATATAACACAGTAGTGAAGTCTAATCTCGAACCCAAAGCCTTACGAAGCTTTTTCTAAAATCGAGAAGTGAAATGAGGATCCCTATTAGAAATTATCGAAATCGAAACCCCGTGAAGTCTTACAATATCAGAAATGTAGAGTTTGACCAACTTCCAACTTCTGTAGTGAAGAATCTATCCGAACAGGAATGAAATGACCAGACTTGGTCAACCGATCCAGGATGACCTATACATAATCCTTCTTAATAGGTGTTAAAGGTAACCCACTAACGAAGTCCATAGTTATACGTTCCTATTTCAATAAGGGAATCTTAATGAGTTAGAGAAAACCTGAAGGCAACTGGTGATCAGCCTTAACCTGCTGGCACGTTAGACAACGAGAAATAAAATCTATTACCTCTTGTTTCAAACTCGACCACCAGTACAGTTCACGGAGATCTCGATACATCTTATTTCTACCGAGATGTATAGTATAAGGGCTACTATGCACTTCCTTCAGAATCGATTGTCTCAAATCGAAGTCGTTCTGTATACAAACCCGTCCTAAAAATATAGAACCCCATCACTATTCAGCCCAAAATTAGACGTACTACCACTCTCTACTTGACGAAAACACAGAATTAGAGAATCATCCCTTAACTGTTTATCCTGAATCTGATCAATCCAAGTTGGCTTAACTTGCAACTCGGCTAATAGACTCTCATCTTCAAATAGACTTAGGCGAGCAAACATCGCCTTCAGATAAGACATTGCTCTACAACTAAGAGCATCAACCACCACATTGGCCTTACCAGGATGAGACTCTATCGTGCAGCCGTAATCCTTGAGTAGCTTAATCCATATATGTTGCCTTAGGTTCAACTCCTTTTGAGTAATGAGGTACTTAAAGCTCTTGTGATCGGTAAATGATATACCTCTCACCATATAGATAATGCATCTAAATCTTTAAGGTACAAACCACAGCAGCCAATTCGAGATCATGCGTCGGATAATTTCCCTCATGTGACTTAAGTTGTCAGAACGCATAAGCCACAACCTTAAGATCTTACATCAGAACACATCCCAAACCAACATGCGGCGCATCACTATAAACCACGAACTCCTTACTAGATTCAGGTTGTATTAGAACAGGAGTTTGAGTAAAAACAGACTTGAGCTTCTCAAAGCTCGATTGTTGCTCGTTAGTCTAAACAAAAGGAACATTATTGCTTAAAAGCTTAGTCAAAGGAGCAATGAAAACCCCTCAACAAACCTCCGATAATAACTTGCAAGACCTAGAAAACTGCGGATCTCTGAAGCATTCTTAGGCTGTTTCCAATCAAGTACAACCTCAATCTTCTTAAGATCAACACGGATCCCCTCAGCAGAAACCCCATGCCCCAGAAAAGTTACTTCCCACAACCAAAATTCACATATGCTTAACTTAGCGTAGAGCTATTTCTCTCAAAATATCTGAAGGACTACTCTAATATGCTGATCATGCTCACCCTCGATCTTAGAGTACACCAGAATATCGTCGATGAAGACTATGATGAACTAATCCAAATACGGTTGGAAAACCCGGTTCATTAGATCCATGAATGCAGCTGAAGCATTCGTCAAACCAAAGGGCATGATTAGGAACTCGTAGTGCCCATGACGAGTCCTAAAAGCCGTCTTATGAACATCAGCTTCCTTAACCCTAAGCTGATGATACCGAGAATAGAGATCTTTCTTCAAGAATACTAAAGCCCCACGAAACTGATCAAACAGATCGTTAATCCTTGGAAGTGGGTACTTATTCTTCATAGTTGGCTTATTCAATTATCGGTAGTCGATGCACATCTTCATGGTACCTTCCTTTTTCTTCATAAAAAAAATTGGTGCCCCCTACAAAGACACACTAGGACGACTGAATCCACGATCCAGAAGCTCTTGAAGTTGAGCTTTTAGTTCTGTAAGCTCCTTCGGTGCCATTCGATAAGAAGCGATGGATACCGGAGCTGTACCCGATAGAAGCTCAATGCCAAACTCAACTTTTCGATTCGGAGGTAAACCCGATAACTCTTCAAGAAAAACATCCAAAAATTCCCTCACTGTTCTGATATTCTTAACAGAAAAGTCCCCAAAAGTTGACACACTTATGCAAGCCAAGTATGCTTCACACCCTTTCCGAACCACTTTTTTTTACCATTAGAACGGATATTACATTAGACAAGTAATCCTTACGCTCGCCGATCACAACAACTTCCACATCATCCTCGGTCCTCAAAACTACCCTCTTTGTCGCACAATCCAAACTGATTCGGTGCTCTATAAGTCATCCATACCCAGAATTAAATCAAACTCTTCAAAAGATAGCTTCATCAGATTCGGTGAAAACACAACCCCTTATACTTCTAGCGGTACATTCCTATAAAGTCTATTTACCCAAACCGATTAACCCAGCAGACTCAATACAAAAATCTCACTCGAAGTGCTCTCAATAATAAATCTTACTCGAAGTAGCTACGTAAGAGTGTGTTGACCGTATGTCTATCAAAGCAACATAAGGAACATCATAATAAAGAACGTACCCATAATCACATCAGGGGCATCTCTATCTTCACGGTGTCGAGTAGCATAAACCAATGCAGGTTACCTCACTTCAGTCAGAATAGCACCTCTGCCTAGTGCTCTCTGTCCCCTACCCAAACCATTTCCACCCCTGGCCAGACCACGACCCCTAGGCGGCTGCTGTACTACCCTCTAAGGCTGAACAAATCCCAAAACTAAAGGCTGCATCTGATCAGAACATTGTGGGCACTCTCTAATACGATGCTCCATCGACTCACAATGCATGTAACACCCCAAACTCAGCCTAGACGTTATGGCCAAATCCGGAAGTGTTACGATGAAGGGTTTTGAAACTGACAATACTTCAATAAAATCATGTTTAGTTATTTGTTAAATTGTCCAGGTATTATAAAACATATTCGTTTATACATATACATTACTGAAACCATTTTTAGTTCTTTAAAATTAATCGTTTATTTTGCAGTGGAAGTTTGGAAATTTTTTAAAGCAAAATCATGCTCGTTTTTCCAAAAACCATTTGTTTGCGTTATGCTTTTGTCAACGTTGCGGAAAAGAAAGCAAAACGAAATCCCAATCCAAAAGTTAAAATCATACAATCTAGAGAGTCCCAAAAATTACAAACTCTCAAGAAAACCAGATTTTAAAATAAAACCATTATTACTAAATAAAAATAGATCTCGGTCAAGTGGTCACCGCTGAGCTTCCGTCGCACTGACCCGCCTAAATCTGTGGATTATCTGAACATAACAGACAAACAGATGTGAGTTTTCGTAAACTCAGTGTGTAACCCAATAGAAATAGCCATGTGACATACACAATATTTCATATACAATTAGATACAAATTCGGACCTAAGCCCATAACAGATACATATATCAAAATTAGATAAACGGAACAGATATAAAAAATCCTGCCCCCATCCTCTACACACCATCTCCGACCATCTCACCACACCATGTAGGGTTAAAAACACCCACCCATCCCAACACACCATATAGTGTCGATGCGACATATGACAGAATAATATGCAGTCAAGCTGCCATAATATAGGCGAAAGGTCGCCGTACAGATCACTTCGTCCACATATGCAAATCTCACCCCAAATACAGATACAAAATATAGAATTAACAGAGATAACATGATTAACATGCTCATATATAGATAACATATATAAACTCAAACAGAACAGTCAGACATACGTATCAGTGTCCTACTCAGATTAGACTATCAGAATATCAGATCACATGAATTAGGGTTTGGTTAGCGCTTACCGAACCTACGGTAGGCCCACAGTCGATCGAAACAACCCGTGCGACCTTAGGGAAAATTTTAGAATTTTGGGCCCACACGCCTAGATTGGCCTTGTCCGTGTGGCCCACACGGCCTGGCCCAAAACCCACACACCCATGTGGCCTACACACCCAATCTGGCCCAGCCCGTGTGGCCCACACAGCAACACTCACACCGACACACGGTCATGTTATACGCACGACCACACTTTCGTCAGTCACATGACCGTGTCTCGCACACATTTTAAGCTTTCGCTGAAGCTCGACTTTTTCGTGTTAGGAGTACACACTTGGTTCGATTTTGACGTGCAAGTAATCCCGAGCCCATCAGAATCTAAAAATTGAATCGTTTTAATTCTCAATTAAATCGAACCAACAAAATCGACAATGGTGTAAATTAAGCGTTCAACATTTACCCATTACCCTGAACGATTCCGAATACGATTTCGCGAGAGGAGAGCCCCATTCTTTACGATTCACTGCTGCTAAAACCCAAAAATCAAACGATGAAAAGTAATATCAACAAAGATTATCACAAACTGTTGCCTCTAAAATGAACAAGAACTCACCACCTCCGCTTACCTAATCACATGAAGAGACCAAGGGTCCGTATCACAGTGATTTGGAACAAAAGATTTGACAAAATAAAGAAAAAGAAAGAAAAAATTTTAATGAGGAAGGAACATAGAAAAGAACATCAGATAGAATTGGGAGGGGAGAGAGAAAATTATTTTTTTTTGAAAAAACCCAAAAATAAAAACAAAATCAGATATATCCTAACTCCTCACTAACAATTCAATCTCAACTACCCACTCGCTCAGACTTTCAATCCCATCCAAATTCTTTCTCAGCTAACCGAAAAAAAAATATCACCCATGCCCACGCCAGAATTCGAACACCAAACCTCCTTACCGCCTAAACTAGCATGTTCATTCTGATATGAATTTACAAACAATGTTACATAAGTCTACCCAGCAGGGATGAGGCTAGGATTAAAAAAAACAAAATTTGCTAAAAGTATGACTTGAACCCAAGGCCTCACACACAAACCCAGAACACTTAACTACTGAAGCAGATACATATTTGTTAGAACTTTTACAAAATAAACTTAAATTATTCAGGGCGTTACAACGCAAACATGCCTCCAGTCTCCTCTAACGCTCGCTTGGATGGCGCTTACCACAGTCACTGTACGGCTGAACCCCAGTAGGAGCAACTAGAACTCCCACTCTAGAAGGCCCATCAGGTCTGGCCCGTTTTTTAGGCCTCTGAGCAAAACTAGAGGGCTCCAAATCCCTCTTATTCTTTCCTCTCTTAGGATCTCTGTTCTGGCGCTCAACGCGTTTAACCTCTTCGGCGATCTTCGCCTTGTTTAACAAAACAACAAACTCTCACTCCCTCTGCGGAGCTATTAAAACTCTCAGAATGTCCCTCAAACCATCCTCAAAGCGAACACACTTTTCGTACTCAGACGCCACCATCCCTCGAGTATAACGGCTCAATCTTAGAAATTTGGCCTCATACTCGGCCACAGTCCTATCTCTTTGTGTGAGATTCATGAACTCACGCCTACGAACATTCGCATAACTCGTTCCTACATACTTTTCTTGGAAGACGGTCTTAAAATAATCCCAATTAAGTCGACCCAGTTAAGTACCTTCCTCAACCGATAACCACCACTGGTATGTCTCATCGTGAAGCAAAGAAAGTACACCCTTCAGTTTTTGCACAAGTGTGCAGTCAATATCATTCATTATTCTCTCGATGGCCTCTTACCAATATTCAGCCCCAGTAGGGATGAATCTAGTGACGCCCCTAAACAATTCAGCACCATTAGACTGGAGTCGTTCAGTTACTGACCCACGGCCCCCCAAATCCAGAATAGAGTCCAGCGACCCTCTCCAATACTCTAAGCATGACTTGAGACAGTGCGTCGTCCCCAGCCGAGCAACTTTGAGACCAAGTCTCAGCAGTAGGTGTAGCCCGAGTCTCGTTCGTATCCAAGTTTGGCATACTGCCCAATGAGGAATACTCAGGTCGAGTCCCCCTACGGCGCCCGCTGCGCCCACAAGTACCACGACCACGCGTTCCACGAGCGATTATCATAATTATTGTTTTATCTATATTACAAAATTTTGTGCATCAGTTTCAGTGTTTATTAGCAAGTATATTACGCTTCAAGTACTTATCAGAAGTTTCAAAAATTTTCTAGAAGTTTTAGTCTTTAACTAACTCAGTATAGTTTCAGAGAATTCTAACTACAGTATTTCTAAGTTCAGAAGTACTTAAAGGATCGACGTCGGAGACTCAGTGTACCACATACTTTACTCAAAAAGAAAACAATCTTTGTTTGAAAACTAGTTCTGTTACATATACCATTTTGAACCCAAAATTCACAGCCCGAGTTTTGCAACCTGACTCTGATACCACTAAATATAACACCTCAAACTCGGCTAGACATTATGGTCGAATCTGGGAATGTTACGAAGAAGGCTTTTGAAACCAATCTTAACATGTTAAATTTTTCGTATTAGTTGTTACTAGAAGAGTCCACATTTTAGGAAAATATTTTATCACACTCTTTAGTGTGACCCTCATCTATTTTTCTTTTTAAGTAAAACGTAACTTTGCAGTGAAAGTTTGAAAGACGTAACATTTGAAAACCGAGCTTGTATTTTCTAATACATTTGTTTGCGTAAAACTGTGGTTTTGTCGAACATCGCAGTATAAAAATAAAAAAAACACATCTAAAACTCTTAAAGAAAAACCTAGTAAATTAAATAAATTATTAATTAAAAGATAGTTTCCAGACTAGTGGTCATCGCACATCCTTACACGCCACGTGGGGTGTAAAACACCCACCTATCCCTACACATCACATAGTGTCTATATGACACTAACATAATAAATCGCAGCTATGCTGCCAGTATATTGGTGAAATGTCGCCTCACAGAATACTTCCTCCACATATACATATCCAATCCCATACACAAATACAGATAACAGATAAACAGATATATCATAATTAACATGTTCCGCATGCTCAAATACAAATATTACATATGATTATATATAACAGTCAGATCATACATATTGCATTTCATCATACTCAACCCAGTCTATCAGAATAACAGATTTCATGTATTAAGGTTTGTTTGCCCTTACCGACCCTACGGAATGCCCATAGTTGATCAGAACGACGTGTGCAACCCTAGGGAAAAATTTTGAATTTTGGGCCCACACGCCCAAATTGGCCTTGCTCGTGTGGCCCATACGGCTTGGCTTACGACCCACACGCCCATATGGCATGCCCATGTGGCCCACACGCCCAAATCAACCTAGACCGTGTGAGCCAAACAGCCACACACTATCCCGTGTGGTGTCAACAGGCCACTTTTTTTACTTTCACCGAACGATATTTTCTCGTATTTTTTGTTACACACCTAGTACAATTTTGATGCTACAGCAATCCCAAAACCTCCGAAACCTAAGAAACAACATTCCAGTAACAAATTTAGCAATCAATTTATGAATTCTTCAATACTAAACCGAGCAACACGCACTCACTTACCACTAACAAACCCATTTACACGCACAGATTAGACTGTCGGAGCGAAAACCACTGCTTCACCGTCTTCTCCTACACAATAGATTCATAGAACATTAACTTCCCTAACTTTACACCATTATGCTAATTTAAATGGAAAGAAAAGAAAAAGAAATAAACTAATGGACTTACACTTACGTAAACGAACTAGAAACAATCGAATTAATGAACCCCAATGATTAGAACAATCGATATATTGATTAGAGTATAAAGAAACGAAAAAGCAAAAGGAAAGGCATAGAGGAAAAAAGGGGGAAAAGAAGAAACTGACGTCAAAAAAATTGAGAAGAGAGGAAAATAAAATAAAAATTTAAAAAAAATGGAAGAATATCCTAACTCCCCACTAACAACTAAATCTCACTAACACACACCTTGATCCTCATCCAACAACCTTAGAGTTTTAGTTCCATCGAACTTCTATCACACAACCGAAGCAAAAATTATCACCTATACTCACATGAGGACTCAAACACGAGACTTTAGACAAGCTAACACTTTACCACTCGAACCAGTAAGCTCATTCTGATATGATTTGCCTGGCAATAGAATATAAGCCAAACCACCAAGGAATATACTAGGATTAAAAATAACAAAAATTTCCAAATGTGGGACTTAAACCCAAGACCTCAAACACACATCCAGAACACTTAACCACTGAAGCAGATACTCATTTTTATGACAGAATTCAAAAAAACAAAGTTAAATAAATCAGGGCATTACAAGTAAGATCTATGTTCTAGTAACTCTGAAAACGTAATTATGTGTTTGATTGCGCATGACATCTTTATGTGGAATAATTGTTAGTATAAGAACTAATATATGATATGATCTGTGTAAGTTATGTGTTGTGTTGTGCTTTGTAAAATATGTGTTTTGGTATGCATGGCATATCACCTATGTGTTATGTAGGTAAGTTAATATGATTTTACATTTGCATTCAGGTGGATTTTGATATGATGGAGGAAGTGTTTTTTGGTAGTATTACTTCAATTTTGGCAGTTAAACCGCAATATCTGTCTGGCAGCTCAGCTACATCATCATGAGTGCCATACCACTACGACCCGGTGTGACTGGATGGATAGATTCTTATAGTCCTATCTGGTGTGATTGGTTGGACGGAGTTGGTGTGTAGTGGGTGGGGGTAAGATTTGTTCTATTCTTATGTGACATTATGATCTGAAATATATATATAAATTTCTGAAAATTATGACTATCCAAAACGATATATGCTTTTGATTTGTTATGACATTTTGATATGTTTTTTTGCATATGTATATGTTATGAGTAAGAATATGTTTCGATACTGGTGTCCGCACTTGTATATGATTATAAATATATATATCTGATTCTCTATGTGAGTATATGTCAAATCTATAACTGATAACGTGTTTGTTATTTATGTACATTTGTTTGTGGGCCGGGTCACACACTGGGCTTCTAGCTCACTTGTTTGTTTAATTCGTTTCAGGTGTACTTCTGACTTAGGACTTGGTGGCAACTTCGGAGCTCGATTCACACAATTTGGTATAAGTTGATTTGGTTTTTTAATTTCAGACTTTACAGTCTTTCGGATTTTAATTTGTTTTGGAACATTAAATTCTTGGTATTGGTATTTGTTTTCGTGGACGTTTTATTTAAAACTTGTAAACACACCCAAGACGACATAACTAATGGATCTTATGATTTTAAGATATAAGAATTTTAAAAGTATTTTTCCACTGCAATATTTTGAAATTAATTACGACTTTTTACAATTCAATTGGCTAAACATTTAGGATTGTTTTTATAAAATTAATAAAACAAGATTTCCGTCTAAGTGCTTACACGCGTTCTTCTGAAAAATTTTGTTTTCGATAAATTAAATAACTTTATTACTTTGGAATTAAAACTAAGTTTTTTTTTTCGTAAGTTAATTGACAATGTTTTTACGAGCATTGTAACCTCCATAATCTAACCTTAACGTCTAGGTCAAATTTGGTGTGTTACAATCTAATTCTATTGCATTCGATCACATTTATTGAATGAAATACATGCATGGTTTTAATTGAAGGCATGAACGATTGAGGCACAGAACATCATAAACATAAATGTAATGCCCCAAAACTCGGCCTAGAAGTTTAGACCGAATCCCAGAGGTTACATTGATCACCGAAGTGATCCAAAGCAATTTTAGTTTAGCCAATTAGAATACAAAACAGTATTGACGATACGTAAAAATAGTCAGAAATAAAATCCCTAAATTTCTAAAATTCAGTCTAATAGCAAGTTGCAAAAACCAAAAACCAAGTTTGTACCACTATTCCTCTAAAAAAAATTTTACAATCCAAAACAGTTTACAAATTTAAGCATTTGAAAAATCAATTTATTAGCCTGGCTTAAAACGCATTACTCCGAGACCTCCAGCATGCCAAATCCAGCCACAGAAAACATGAGTACCTGAAAAGGGGAAAACTAGGGGGTGAGCTCAGTGTGAGTCCGAAACTAAACGTAAGAAGCAAAAGACAAAAGAAATAATCCAAAATGCCACAACTACATTACTCGAACCACCGATTAGACATGAAAACTTTTCATTGGTAATACAAAATGCGAATACAAAATTTCAAACACATACGTTACTTAATCACACAAGATTAAGTGGTTTAACGAAAACAAATCAGTAAGTACCACCACGTTCAGACAAAAAAATATGTAATCTAATGCAGAATGTGTGCAACAAAATAAAGAATAAACCCACCCATCCAGCCAAACACCACTTTGATCCCCGTACACACCACATATGAGCTATAGGAAGCCCAACTAACCATGCACACCATATAGGACCTCGAAAGGCTCATCCAACCCTACACACCACAAATGTGAAACTAAGCCACGCAAATGACAATATGCAGCTAGTTGACATATGAATCGTACAGTGCAGTAAGCCGTTGTACAGTCGTATTGCAGTTGAAACTGCCAAATCAGATCAGACGTCCTTTTCTTCACAACCAAAAACCCCAATTTTATGCTCATGAATGAATACACATCAAGCACTATTAGTCTCACAAACATAGAAGCTCATATTCAGTCAATCAATTTTAGAATTCCCATGTGATTGCAGAATGCACACCACATACAAACATTCACATAGAAGCCGAAACTTACAAACTCAATCGGTCACATTCAGAAACTACCATGTTTGTAACTATTTACCAGAACACCATATAACACTTAGTCGAACTATTAAATTGAGGTTCTAGTTACGTATAGACGCCCAAATTAAGCTAATCAAAGTCTTTACCGACCTTACTAAAGCCTAACTGAGGGTCAGAACACATAGGAACACCAACAAGTCACAAACCAGCACAGTACAAAAATTTGTAAAACAAGGCCACGTGGCTTTGTGCCCCGGTCGTGTGGAAGTGCCTAGGCCGTGTGGGGTCAACACGTCCATATAAAGGAGGCACACGCCCATGTGAAATGAGGCACAGGCCCATGTGAAAGGAGGCACACGGTCGTGTGACTATGACACAAACCCACGTGACCCAGGAATATGGTCGTGTGGACAACCCGTGTAACTATTTGTCCATTTGTGCTTAAATATGGTGCAAGGTAGACACCCAGGCCGTGTGGCACCAAATTCATCCCAAAAACCCTAATCCCCAATTCCACACTGCCGTGTTGACTGCCTGTGTATGGCACACGCTCATGTGGCCACCCGTATGGTCACGAATCTATACTGGAACAGGCTGCATGACGTGTCTTTGATGTCGAAATGACCCTCGACCCTCGTTAACTCAATAATACACCAAAAACACACAGTATTTCAAGCTAAACCATAACAATCGACACTACGATTGGTAATTTTTAGAAACACACCAAATATGTCAAATTTTTCAGAATCAAATCAGAATTTTGACAATGAAAATAAAGAGTTTCTGAATCCACACCTGAATTCGCGATTTAAGCACCCAGAATTGTTCGAGTCGCCCCACCAAGTTGATTCAGAGACCTCAATTACAAACACAACTACTTATAAGAATTTAATTTAAGCAATACAACAAAATTGAAGTAATTCCTCCATTAAAACAAAAGACAGAACTTACCCAATTTCAGAACTAATCAAGCAGAACACTCGAGAATAAAACTCCCTTGACAGTCGACAAAGTGAAAGAAGCAAAAAGAAAATCAAAGGAAATTGAAAAAGTCACAAAGAACAAAGAGAAAAAGAGGGGAAGAACGTGTAGGAAAAAATACGTAAAAACTGTTGGATGTTGACATAAAAATAAAAATAAATAAATAGTTTTAAACTTAAAAAAAAATTTAAGATACAAAAATCATTCCTCAAAACATACATGAGGATTCAAACCCAGAACCCAAAGTTACATTAACACACAACCAACCACTAGACCAGCAGGCCCATTCTGACACTAAAACACGACAACAAACCCAATTGTCTGATCTAGCCACTGACCCTACCTACAAATCTCAAAATTTCTAACCCCAAAATTTAGGGTGTTACAATAAATCAAATAAACTTTATCAAATTAATGTAATCATTCTAGCTAAACAAAATTAAGCTATCATTGTTAATGAAAAAAACAACAAAGAAAATTGCAAATATGTTGAACAACAATAAAGATTAAGGAAGAAGAAACTCTAAAATAATTTTGGCAATCCTTTGAAAATTGATTGCGGTGACTTCTTCCAGTCCTCGTAATTGCTCCTTCACAAGATGCTCCTCAAGGTGGCCAGCCAAGAAAGAATTTTCTCAAAGAATTACTAGCTAAGGGAAATTGGATGGTTTATGCATAAGAGGGAAAGGAAAGAAAGATGATAGAATGTGCAGTGAAGAATGATTGAGGGTTTATTGAATGATTCTTGAATGGGAAGTAAGGAATGGTATTTCTAGTAGAGGGATGGCTAAGGAGTTTACTAAAAATAGCTTGAATATCCTCTAGGTTTCTCCTTTCCTTGGCCGACCATAAATTGTGGAGAAAGGAGTTGATGGTTGCTTGATTCATGCTTGATTTCATGCAAGGAGGTGGAGGTAAAAGTTAAGAGCTGATTTTTAATTGTTTTATAAGTGTAAGGACCTCTGAATAAAACTTTCAAAAGTTGATTTTGGGCTACTCATATGCCCTTGCTGAATTGAGCTTATTTCCTCTCACTTAGACGGTTTTTGTGACTAAATTACTTGTCAGACTTGCTATTCAATTAAATCAACTTTAACTGGATCAAAGTGACTTTCTCTTGACCCAATTTGCTTGCCTTTGCCGTCCAATTAAGGTGGAAGAGAGCTCATGTCCATGTAAAATTGAAATAAGCTTCTCAACTTATTAATTCCATTGTCCCATTACAACAATTAAATAAAGGAAATTATTATGTAACATGAAATAATTGAATTATGCACAAATTTGATACATAAAAGCATAAAATTGCATAATTTACTAAATCATGCCCATTATCTAAATATGAACAAAATTCACCCAATTAACTGTCAAATATTCGAGATTAACATAACTTTTTAAGTAAAAATGTGTCATAAACAACTATATAAAATCTATATAACTTAGAGTTTACAAGGGTAAACGACCTAGTCAGTCACCCAATTTTTAGGGCATTTTCATTTTGGTCATCCAAAATGAAATCCTTATAATTTGATTACTCAACTTTTAGGGCGCTTTCAATTTAGTCACCCAAGCGTTAAATCTCTTTTGGTGGTTAACTATACACGCCATATTGTGTTTACACTTTCATTTTGGTCACCCAAACATAAGTTTTTTAAGATTGATTGGGTAAAAATAAATCAATGATTAAAGTGAAAAAGCCGTATAAACTAAAATAATACAAATTTTTTTAATCAATTTGGACTTGTTTATCCCATTACTGAAAATTCTAAATTTGGGTTTTGAAATATAAATCTTTTAAATATTAAGATTTAAAGTTATAGTAGCAGATCAATCACCATTATGAATGGATAAAAAAAATTCAACAATTTAATTAGTTTATTTTGATGTTTTGGAATTATTTTAAAAAATTATCAATGAAAATTATTGTGTTTATTAGTTGTCTACGAAACCCAAATTTCTTTTGATTATATGACCTTGAATCTTCTATGCTAAGCTAAAAGAAAAGAAAAATCATTGCAATTAATTAAATTAATTAATTTTATTTTCCATTCCAAACAAAACTCATAAACTTTTTATCTCTTCTTTACCCAAACGAAGAAAAAACCATTAATTTAATTAATTGCAAGTGTTTTTCCCTTTACTTTTAGCTTTGAATGGAAGGTTTAAGATTATATAATCAAAAGAAATTTAAGTTTAGTAAACAATTATTAAATATGAGTTCTTTGAGTTGATTTCATTAAGGGCAATATGGAAACATAAACTGAATTTTTAAAATTTAAAAGGAGATTAAATTAATTAATTTTAATATTGTAGTAACAAATTGGTTAACATTATCAATGGATAAAATTTTTCAACAATTTATTCAATTTATTTTGATTTTTTGAAATTTAAAATTTCAATATAAAAAAAAAAGAAATTTAGAATTTCGCAATGGGATAAACAAGTACACTTTTACAATTTTTGTGTATTATTTTAGTTTATGTTGCTTTTTCACTTTAATCTTTAATTTTTTTTACCCTAATCAATACTTAAAAAAAATTGGGTGACCAAAATGAAAGTGTAAACATGATGTGTCATATACAGTTAACCGTTGTTAGAGATTTAACGCTTATGTGACTAAAATAAAATTACCCTAAAAGTTGGGTGACCAAATTACAATTATTTCATTTTGAGTAACCAAACTTAAAATGAAATCGCCCTAAAAGTGGGATGACCAGTTAAATAGTTTACTCTAATTTTTATCCAAACAAGTTTTTGTTTTCCATTTTTGTAAGATGAGAAAAAAATGAGGAACCAAGTTTGCAAATAATAGATCTATTTAGATTTGAGTTAAATCATTTAAAGTAAAAATGTGACTTTTAAATTTAAGTTATTTGGGTTTAGACAAATTCTAACAAATTCGACCTCAGTGGTCTGAAGTTGGGTTTGGCCAATTATATTTTAAAAAATATCAATTTTATAAGATTGTAAAATATATCCAAATCATTATTTTATATCATCAAAATTTTTGTTTAGGATATATATATAATATTTTTAACAATTTT
>CM025148.1:5086375-5097969 GCA_013467495.1 Gossypium gossypioides | reverse complement strand
GGAATCGAGTTGAGAAAATTATTTAATTAGAAAATTAATTAATTTAAATTAATTTAATATATAATATCTATTTTGAGAAATATAAAAACATGTATAGGGTTGGATTAAACTATAAAGTGTCGGGTTAAAAGTTCAAGAAGCACATATAATTAGATATAATACATGAGAAGCCCGAATCAAAGCACACCTTATTAGCCCCTCTCTCTCTTAGTTCAACTAAGAAGTTGTTTTTCTATTGAAATAGACTTCTACAAATTCAACAAGAGTTTCACTTCTTCTCTATATATTTAATATTTATAAGGTCATTAGGGTCGTACTAAATTTTGGTTTAGAAATTTTAGCGTTTAGATAGTTAATTAAAGAAAAAGGATTAAATTGTAAAAAGTACGAAAGTCAATTGTTATTAGTTTTATAGTGCCAATTGGGTGATTAAGCAAAATAAAATGGTTTAATATGGCAATTAAGGCATTTCTTTATTTAGTGGATTGTTTAAGTGGATTTTAATGAGAATTTTGATTTATTAGTTAGGGATAAAATGGTAAATAAATAATAAAACTTAAATTAAATAAAAATAGTTGTCATGTTCCTCATTTTAGCATTTCAAAACTGAAACCCTATGGAAGTCCTAAGTTAGCTTTCGGCATTGGCTTAATACACTTGCATGATAGGTATTTTTCATCCATTTTTCATGAATTTTATTTTTTAGGGATCGTTTGAGTTTTATCTAGCTAACCAAAAGGTTAATTTGTAAACTTGTTACATTTTTTGGAAGACGTCATTGATGAAATTGGTTTGTTTTTGAAGTTTAGTGGTAGAATATGATGTTTGGGTGTTAAATAAAAATATTTTGTTAAGTGATTTTATATGATTTTTAAGTTTAGGGATTAAAATTGAAAATAAATTAAAATAAGAATGGTTTTCTTGGAAATTTTAGCATATGTAGATTATATTTGAGTACAACTGAATTCGGTTTATTAGGATAAAGGATTAATTATGAAAATAATCATGTTTTAGTCTTAAGAATGAAATTGAATAAAGTGTAAAATTTTGGGGTAAATGTGAAAATTAGTAAATAGGAAATCATTTGCACTAGATTGAGTATTATATAAAATTGGGGTTAATAAATTAAAATAAATTATTTTATAAATTAAGAACAAGTAGATAACCGAGGAGAAAGGTAAGTTGCTAAGTAGTCCCTGAACTTTTGTTGTCTCTATAGTTTAGCACTAGTAGGTTCGTACGATTTAGTTTCGTATTAAATTAAATGTAATATTAACTATGAATTGATATGTTGAATATTCTAACATAATTGAACTGAAATAAATTGATGTGGGTCGAGAAAATAAATTATTTGAACACTGTTATTCGATATTATTTTAAGCTGTTGAATGTAGGATAGGATACAATTGGCATGCCAATAGGTTTTAATGCACGCGATATGAGTTTGATTTATGATGAGATGATGATTACTGATTTCTTACTATTCATTGAATATACTGCAGTCCAACATTTTTTGCAAACTATCGAGTTATATTTATAATGATTGTGGTGTGTTATCGGGGGCGAATGTAAAGCCTTCGAGCATGATACTTGGTGCCCAGGTGTGTTTCAGAAGGATTTTAGCTTATGGGCTAGGCACTTGGTGCCCAAGTGTGTTTCAGAAGGATTTTAGTCTACGGGCTAGGCACTTGGAGCCCAGGTGTGTTCTTGATTGGTTAAGCTCACTCAAGCGTTCTGGTGTGTTCTAGATGGTTAACCACATATCCAAATACGTTATATCGTTCATCGGGTAGATTTTAAATTGAGTTGATATTAAATAATCCAGTTTAGTTTTAAAGACTATTTATTATGAGTATAGTTATAAAGACTCTCCTATTGAATGTTATGTTTGACAGGATTATAGTTAATTAATTGTTTCTGTGTGATTTGTGTATTTATACGGTAATTTTATCATTTTAACCGTTGAACTTACTAAGCTTTAGTAAATTTATACGGCAAGTTTATCGTTTTAATCGTTGAACTTACTAAGCTTTAGTAAAGCTTACTTGTGTTTTTTCTTCTGTTTCTTTATAGATTACGTTTTGTGGAAAATCGAGCGGTCAGATCAACTCGAAGAATCGCACTATCCTGATATCTTTTGGTAGTTTTTGGATGTTTACTTTTAGGTTATATGATATATGATTTGAATACTTATTTCAAATTATATATATATGAGATTGATGAAAAGTTGTTTAAATTTGGTATTAGTTTGGTTGTGTGTGTGCCTATGGCTTTGACATGTATATGTCTTTGTGAACTTATCTTTGGCTATTTGATACAAGTTTCGTAATGGTATGGTATTGAAATAAGGTAAGTTTCATGTATGCTTTAGGTATGATTATGTGTTGAATGCCATTGGTTAAAGTGAGATATGTATTTGATTTGGATTTTGAATTGTGGTGTCAATGATGGCACATTGGTTAGGAACTTAGGTTGGATGATTTTGGCATGTTTCGGGCTTGTTTAAGTGTGTTTTGAATAGGTTTATTTGATGGTAAATGAGTTACGTGATGTTCAAGTAAGCATGCTCTGGTAAACTTACATTTGAAGGAAAAATTAGGGGCACACGGCCTGGGACTCTGACTGTCACACGACCATGTGCTGCAAATAGTCTCTTTACACGGCTGTATATTTCAAGTCAATATGTCACACAGTCTGGGACACGGCTTACGACATGACCGTGTTGTATCACCTCTTACCCGACTCGATCGCCGGACTCGAGTAATAAGATGCTACGACAAACTTCAACAATCGAAAAATACATTTCTAAACAAAACTCAAATATTTATTTTTAAACCATATATATATGATCATATTAGAACTTTTGAACTCTACAAGGACCTAATTTGTAAAATTCGAGCATTTAGTAAGATTGAATTGTAAAGTTTTAAAGTTTAACTGCCAATTTTGAAAATTTGCAATTGGTATCGATACTAAATCGATACCTCACCAAAAAAATCAATACTAAAACTCAATTTTGTTTTCTTTGCAAAACAAGGATATCGATAATTATTTTATGATATCGATATTGTATGATAAAGTATCGATACTTAAATAAAAATCGATACCATTTTGGCATTCTATTTATTTTAAGACTGTACATATAACAAGTATCGATACCAATGCCAAAAATATCGATACCTAGGTCAGAAATGGTAAAAACTATATTAAAAAAAATCATTTCATGACCAAAATTCACATAAACTCAATTCAAAAACACAAGTTTTTATATCAAACACATCATTAAAATCAACCAACCTAGAACCCTAAAAAATGTTCTTCAATTTCAAACTAACTAAATACATATATATATATACAATTAAACTATTAAATCATTGATACATCTCAACCATTTCCATTATACCAAACAAAACTAGTTGAGCAAACAAATGCCAATTCACTTCTCCCTAATTAACATATTCACCTTCAACTACTCAAGCAACAAATGTCCATACCATGGTATAACCTCATCTATTTAGACATTTGATAAGGAAATCATTCAACCAAATATATCATCATCAACAAAGATACTACCAATACTTCCACACTCACATATATAAACACATAACTTATAAAAATTACCAACCAAAACACAAACTAACCATTAAATTATAAAATGAGTTTTAACTCAAAAGACTTCCTAAGTACATGCCAAACCAAAATAAGAGCATCACTAATGCCTAAGTTCGGGACTGTTGTTGGGTACTGAATTGACGATTGAACTGTAAAGTACCTAACCTGCGCACGGAAAACAAAACCGTACGCTGAGTATAATTCAGTGGTATTTCTATAATCGAACAATAAAATATAATATATAGGTTATAATGCATTTTAACATGTCAATATACAAGTCCTATTACATCACCTATTATTCAATCTAATTACATATCTTAAACCGAGCTTATAAACTAATATCCACTATCTACCCCTATTTCAATTTCATTATACTAAATTTTGCAGTTTTACAATATAATTTCATCAACCAATCATTAATTCACATATGTTCTAGCACAACTCATCACAAGTCGAATTTAATTGCATGATATTATCGACATATCCTATTCTCAAATCTATTCAAATAAGTCCTTATCACGAAACTAATTCAAATTGATTCAATTCAGCTTGTTCTATCATTTCCAGCTTACCTTATGTTATAACCATGTAGCATAGTTCATAAATGCAACAATTAAAAAGGTTCGGGTTATAGAAATAAAAACGTAAACTCTGACCTATTCGTTTATGAATTAAAATAAACATACCAAATCATCAATATACAAACAAATTCACATTCAATTACTAATTTAAGCAACTTTTTCATTTTATTCAATTTAGTCCCTAAAATCGGTACTAACATAAATTTTAAATTTAACCCCCAAATTTTATGCTGAATTCACTAGAGTCCTTAAAGGATCTCTTATTTTTCATTTTACCCTAATTTTAAAATTTATACAATTTAATCCCTAAATTTTACAAAATCATCAATTGACTTTGCAATATTGTCCTTTATCAGTTCTAAACATAATATCTATCAAAATAACACCTTAAACACCAAATGTCCAACAATGGTACCATCCTAATTCCTTGATAATATTTAAAATTACAACATGGGGCGAGTAGTTCTAGGTATTGAGATTCCAAAAACGTAAAAATTACAAAAAAAAGACTAAATTAACTAACCAAATAAAACTTGAAAGCTAAAACCCCCTTTACCGTTCGTCCTCTCATTCTCCTTATGGGTTTCGAATTTGTATGCATCAAAAATGAGAAAGAAAGCTTTCTCTTATCATCCACTATTTCAATATGTTTCTTTCCAATTTATATTTTGTTTTCATTTTATTATTATTTTAACTTTATTATAACCAAAATTATAACATAAAATATATGCATATTTACTAATGTTTAACCGGTCACACGTGATTACATATATACGTATATATTTATGGTTTATTTATTTAATAAGTCCCTTAGATAATAATTAATTAGTGATTCTCCTATAATTCAATTTTGCATTTATATGATTTAGTCTGTGTATTTAATTTTAAGCAATAGACCAACATAAATACCAAGCTGAATTTCGATTCACTTCTAAAATAACTAAGTAAATATTTAATAAGAATATTTACGAATACGATTTACGAAAATGAGGTCCCGATACCTCAATTTCCAAAACCACCGACTTTAGAGCCGATACACTTGCACCTTACCTAACTTTTCAAATAACCAAAATTATTAAACCAAAGTTTAATATAATACTGTAATACTTTTGTAAATATTAACAAATAATGTTCACTGATTCTATCATCAGAAAACAACATTCTGAAACTACCATTTTTGACTCCACTAACTTTTGAGTCGTTACACGTGTGACCCAACATCGATTTAAACACGGTCTAGCACACGGCCTGCGACACAGTCGTGTGAGGGTATTTTGATTGTTACACAGCCTGTGACATGGTCGTGTGACTATATTTTGAATATACACATGGTTTGACACACGGCCTGCGACACTACCTGTGACCCTATTTCGAATACCCACACGGCCTGCGACAATACCGTGTGACCCTATTTCGAATACCCACACGGGCTGGGACACGACCATGTGTCCCATACTTCAAATGCTCACACGGTCTGGGCTATGTCACACGGCCGTGTGACCCCTGTTATCAAAATTTTTCAATTTTCCAAAATTTTCTAATTTGTTTCAAAATGATCCCAAAACATTTCCAAACTATTTTAGGGCATCGTAGGCTCAGTTTAAGGCTCATAACTGTATTTCTATCTTGGTTAAAATGAGTTATTGAATGTTATAATTTAATTTGCATAATTTTTTCTATTTGAAGTTAAATGTTCTGAATTGTACTATAATACTTCGTAATCCTAATTCAATTATGGAGGTGTTTGGGGTGTTACACATAATATCTATTTCAAAACATGCAAATTCAAGCTTAAACACATTCCAATTTAAGTCATGTTCATATAACACTAAAGCAAATCTTGAAATCACTTTAAGACCTTAACATTACATCCAAAATAAGTTTCATAATCATTCAATTACTAGTTCAAATAAAAGGAATGAAATGCATGCATCTTTAGTAATAATTCAATCACTCTAGGTCACGCATAGAGACTTGCCCTTGTTCTTATTAAGAGTATTTGCATATTCTGCTTGGATATGCCCAAATCCATGGCATTCATGACATTGAATTTCCTATTTCTTGTCATTAACAAATTCACTTAACTTATATTTGTTTTTAAATTTTCTATTTTGGATAACCTTAGATTATTCAAATCGTTTACTCATTCGAAACTACTTCATTTCCATCTTGTTGAACCCTTGAGTAAGAATGGCCAACTGTTCTTGCATCTTCTTGATAATTATGCTTTGTTTAGTGGGCATTTTTTCTACCACAGAAAAGGTAATATTCTTATCAGATTTCGGCTTGCCCTTCTTGGCCTCTTCCAAGTTAATCTCAAAGGTTTGAAGAGATCCAATTAACTTATCTATCCTCATAAAATCAATATCGTTAGCCTCCTCAATGGTTGTTACTTTGATGTTGAACCTTTCAAGTGATGAGCTAATAACCTTCCTCGCAAGCTTAGAGTTTGAGTACTCACTTCCTACGGCAAAAGCTTGATAGGCCAAGTCACAGAATTTTGCATAAAACTCTCCAATGGTCTTTGTTTCCTGTTGTAATGCCTCACATCCGACCTGATTCACCGGGTCCAGATTTTAGGTGTTACTACACAAAACTTATTCATTAACAAAAAAATTTACAATTTCATATTTCTTTAAACATATTCTTTGGCATTTTAATTAAAAACTTATTACAAGAAAACAAGGGAAGTATTTAAAATATTTTTTATTACATCAATCTTGATAGAAATCTTTACAAGTTAGAAGTTTATTTCATACAAACTCAAAAGGTGTATTCTTAGACTACACCACATTTCCACTATATGTATAATAGCTTACGCCGCCACGCCACTATCTTGGCGTACTCCTGGCATCGTCCCTCTAAGCGAAGTCTCCTCTCAGATACCTAAAAAGCAATAGCAAATCTTGTAAGTACAAGAGTACTTAGTGAGCTCATTATAACAATACCTTGATGGATTCTTTGCAATATTTTATAAACTACTGGGTGTCAATTATTTTACATCATTTGATTTGGTGGATACCATCACAAATTACCATTCTCTTAAACTCCAGCTATCCTGCTCTTATCATACTCCTTCTTCCTTATCTAACTAACTGAGGAAATCCTTCTAAATGTTTCATAAATCTATTGTCCCATAATAAGTTCGTAACTGTACATACTCTCAGAAACTACTTCCAATAATCATTGCCTTGACTCGTACTCTTATCTCAAACAGTTGTTCACTAACATTTATCACTAGCAGATACGTATATGTTTGGAAAGTACTTACATAGAATATAATACCAGCAATTCATTTTAGACATACCCTAATTCAATACCACACATATTCATACTAATAAATTAGTACATATACCACTCTAACGAATTCCATATCATGATATCTCGAAATCTCATAATTCAAGATAACATTAAGTCAGATTCAATATAATTCTAGAAAAAGATACAATACCCCTCACTTTCCAAATTTATAGATCACCATAACAAATACATTTCTTAACATACAGATACACATCTCTTTTTCATAGAAACCCTTAAGACTTAGTCACTCAACCCAGAACATATCAATACCTCATCTTAGCTTTACTCATTATAGAACTAAAAGAATTTACTCATATCTTACAATAATAAAAGACATTCAGATTCAACTCTTACTAGACATTCCTGACAGTTCATGCCACATATGCTTAACAGAGCACGTCATACAAGCAATCCTACAAAGTCTCGTGTTTACAGTCCCAACGGACTTCACATAACACCTTAAAGGACAATATATGATATATCGTACACACCATAAGTCCTTATTACAGAATACGCCATAGAGGCGATCCATACAATGTACGCTACAAAGGCTATATATACAGAGTATGCCACATAGGCATCCCAAAACTGTCGTGTTTGCGATATGGATTTGTCTAAACTCACATTGAGTAAGGTTTGCCCATCATTGGCCTAGGACATGCAAAGAACCCCATCGTATAAAACGTCATTCAACAGATCTTTTTTAGAGTAAGTCATGGCCATGGACTTTTTCCTTCATTGTTCTATATCAGAGTTCATGTTTACAATCCTGATGGACTTCCTTTATTTACCATCACGGTGACTCAACTCACTTTACAACCCCTACGAACCAGACACATCCCAGACCTAAGATTTCATAAGTTTATTATACTCTTTATACATCTCATAGAACTTATTTTCAAGCAGATTGACTTATATCTTAATTTAATCATATATTTATTCTTCTAGTTGTATAAGTATCATATTCATACTTTACTATCCATGATTTCAAGATTACAGTTTGATCACTGTCATATAGATATACTTCATTATGAACAGTATACATACAAGAGTTAGAGTAGAGACTTACCTAATTCTTACTTACTGTAGTTCAAAACTCAAGATCTAGATATCCATCTCAAACTAGTGGCAACCACTGCTTAAGAACATAATTTCACTATTACTACTCTTGTACATACAAATTACTTATCATATCAATAGCAGACAATCTCATACAGAAATCTTATACTTACTATCTTACTGTTCAATCACCACATACAGATTTACTCATTCAAAACTTAACATACAAAGCTGAAATACTCACCCTGACGTGAAGTAACCACTGATTATAAAAGAACTATAGCTTCTAAATTATCGATGTAAGATTCATTCAGGATTAAGGATGGCATTAGTAAATATCACTTAAGGAAGAGGAAGAAGAAGAAAGAACCCTTTCAGAACTCATCTCTTACATATAAATATGACCAACTTACTTAGTGAAATTTAAAAAGTGTCATACGTTTTAGAACTTACCTTCTTAATAGCTTACAGTTTCTAAGAGAAATATTAATAAATGTCTTACAATCACAATTATGTAGTTGGTTATTTATTTGATTTCTAACCACGTTACTTAAAATCTAACTAGCATAGTATTCCATACAAACTAGACGTACTATACTTTTGGCGAGTACTCCTTCTATACTTACATTTAATTTCTTAACACGACATTCTCTTTAATACATGACAGAATATTAGAAAACCAAATTCTTACTTATTCTTGTGGTGGTTACTATACGCCCACATGTATACGCCAAAGTAGTCTTTTGGGCAGATAACATTACGCCAAACAGACTATTTACTACTATACGTCGAAACTTTAAACCTGTCAGATTTGGGGTGTTACATCTGCATCCTCAATATCTCAAATTTGGTTGTCAGCATCTGAAGCTTAGATTGTTTCACTGTATTAGTCCCTTCATGAGCAGTATTTAATATTTTCCAAGCCTCATTGGCTTTAGTACGTTTTGAGATCTTCTTGAACTCCTATGTATCTACCCTATAGAAAATAGTATAGAGTTTTTAAAGTTGGAATTAGTTGAGGATTGACAAGTCTATTTACTGATCTTGTTACTGAGAGATAGCATAACTTACATGCTTATTACTGTGATTCTGCATATGCATGACACGACACATTGCATGGAACTTGGGCTGATGTGAAAGGAGGAAGTTTCTGGCAATTTAATGATCTGTATTATCTGGTGGTTTATCCATAATTCTGTTTCGACAGTTCGTCTATACTATAGTGGCTTGACCACATGTATTCGATCTGACAGTTTTAACTGTAAAATTACTGGTGGCACCATCCACAGATATCTGTTGGTGTGATTTGGTTGGATGAATTCTGGGGGAACTCTATTTGGGTGTGTAGCGGAGTTTAGGTAGGATGTTTTCTGATTAATCTGCATTATGATCTGTTTGAAAAATATAGCATCTGCATAACGCACATCTTTTGTTCGATTCTGTTTTGCTCTGCTTTGTTTTGCCCTGCTCTGTTTAATTCTATTCTGCTCGATTCGTTATGTTCTATTTCATTCAATTTTGTTCGGTTTTGTTGTACTACTGTTGTGGAAACCTTTGTGATACTCTAGATCTATTCCTATTGGTTATAAAACTGTCTTAAGTTTCTTGCGTGACTTTGATTTATATATTAAGAATTGTTATTTGTATCTGAGTTTGGTTACGTGATGCTTGGTAACTCACCATTTGTCTTACCTTATTCTGTTCAAGTGGACATCTGACTTAGAATCGGACGGTGTTCAGGAGCTCGAATTGTCTTGCACTGTAATAACTATGATTTGATCTTTTGGGTGTGTAAATGGTATTTGGACTTTGCCTTGCTTTCCTTTTGGCAATCTCTACCGTATCGGTCAATTTCTAACATGAAACTATAAAATCACCTAAACCGAAAAAATGAATTTTCGATTTTCAAAGTTAATTTCTTTTTAAAAATCAGTTTTCAACGCGTTGGTGTAACTCGTCCAAGTTCAGCTTAAACTTCTAGGCCAAGTTTGGGGTATTACAAAGTGAGAGGCTCTGATACTAATTGTAGAAATGAAGGATACTTGATTTGCAAAACAGAAATTGTGGCTAAAATAGTGCTTAAAATTGTGGCCACAATTTTAACCACAAAACAAAAGTGTGCAGAAATTAACAAAGAACATCGAGATTGTTTACGCTGTTCGAATCCAGTCTATGTTTGTAGGGCCTTGCCCATAGAAATTATTCACTATATTTCTCACAGTAAAACTAATGATTTAAGTCCCACCACTGGTCTAATACCCACCAATTTAGCGACCTCACCTTTGTAAAAAGACTAGATCACTTTCCTACTAAGCTTCATCTTCGAAAGCTTAGTTTTGCAACTCAAGAGAATCTCTTGATTTCTTTATAGAAATAATACACATCGTAACACCCCAATACTCGACTCGATCATTGAGTCCAAGTTACGAGATATCACATTCGTTGCCGGAGTAACTTCTGTCAAATACACAGAAAAATAATCATTTCAAATTTCATCATTCAAGTAAATAACAACTTTACAAACATTGTATATCATAAACAACCATTTATCGAGTCTTATATGAGTATATGAATGCCTTTAAATTAACCCAAGATCAAAAGGAATATTTTGTAACATTTTCAAAACTTTGAGTTGACATCGAAATGTAAAGGGGTTCCTCGTCGCGACACAACATACTGACTTAGCCAAATGGCCTTCTCGTTGCGGTGACAGATTTTCTCGTCGCGTTGTGGCCTGGAGTTTAAGTTCGTCCCAACGACATACCCTTGGTGTCACAACGTGACCTTTTCATCACGACAGCTTTCGAACAACATCGCAACTAATCTACCACAATTCATTGTGGCAAATTAAGGTCTTTCTGGCACTTAACGAGCTTATTTTTTAACATTTTTATATGTTTTTATTTCATTTTTCATTTTTTATGTTTAAGTTATGCAAAATAAACGTTTTTATGCCATTTCGAGTTATTTAATGACTTAATGGGCCACCACAGGCCTAGTGATGATCTAATGACTCTATCTAGTATGTAGGATACTGTTTTC
>CM025148.1:4904722-4914881 GCA_013467495.1 Gossypium gossypioides | reverse complement strand
GATGGGTGTATGCCGTTCAATTTGTGGCTGGGGGAGGATAACAAAAAGTGATCTCTATCTATTATTTAGCTTGTTTTGTGGTTAATCAGGATTGAGGGCTTAAATAACCATCTTGGCTGACTTTCACCGGAAAACTCTAATGAGTTTAGCTTATACTTGTTTCCTTGGTCTGCGTCATTCTTGTTCTTGTGTGACAGTTTCAACTTTTTATATCCTGCAGATCAGCGACATACTCTTTTGGTAAAGATTGCATCTGTTAGAGAAGTGGTATTAGGGGCCCCTTTAAGAGTAATCCTAAAACACCTTGCTTCAAGAACTGTTGCTCCTGATATAGATCAGTTTGTTGCCCTTGTGCATCGGCCAAATGAGTCCTTCTTCCTTGTTCCTCAGGTATTGTTTCAAGTGACTAGCCTGATTTAAGTTTTAATGATGGACATAAATTTGTAAGTTCATGTTATATTTCATTCTCTTATTATCTGTCCTGCAGTTTAGATTTATTTGTTATGCTTCAGATGGTCTGTCTCTCTCTTTTCTTTTATACAATTAATTGTTTGATTGTTTTGGGTCGAAGGTGCAAATGTGTCTACCTCTTGTATGAGTGACTATGGATGCATTCTTGTTTAACTGGGTAGAAAATTATAATTTAGCAGGCAGAGAAGGTGACGGTGGTGTTTCCAATGAGATTCAAGGACTCGATAGACACTGTTTTGGCAACCTCCTTCCTCCAGGTATGGTAAGAGGGTGCAACTATTGTATGCAGATCTTATGGTTATTTTTCTTGTTTCCCTCTCAAATGTTTCATCATCTTTCAGGAATTCATGGAGTCTAGGCGTACAGCTGGGCTGAGTAATGCACCTCCATGTTTGTGGTCTCAAACTCCACCGCTGGAACTGAAGGGAGTAACTGATGATGCATTATCAGCAAATGCAGGCTTTGTAACTTTTGGTAATATCAGAAGATTAGAGTTTTGTTTTTTTCCACTTGTAGTTCTGTTGCCAATATGACAAACTCTGTTATGTGTAATAAATGCAGTTATTTTACCACGCCATGTGGAAGGCAGAAAATTGGACCGTACTGTGTGGAATTTATCAACATTTCATGCATATGTGAATTATCACGTTAAGGTTAGTTTTATTTTGTTTAACTTTCTTTGTTCCATTAGCGCTTTGAAATTTGAGAAACAATTAAGTCAAGAACTTGTAATCTAATTGTTACATTTATGACTGAGAAGTTCATTTAATAGTCATTAGTCTGGGTTCTAAATTGACTTTGAAAAATTAATGTTAGTTGTTATAAACAGAAGACTGTAACATTCATTTTTATTTGTATTCTTTTACTCGTACAGTCAACCCTCTCTATAACAGCCCCATTTGTCTGCCCAGATTTTGTCTGTTATAGAGAGGTGGCTGTTGAGATAATCGTTGTAAGCTTACCATAGAATTTATATCGTGAATTTCCATCAAATAAAGAAAGTGAGAATTATGTTCAAAAAAGAAAGAAAGTAGGAATCAAATCAACAAAATTAAAAGACGTATAACAAGTGCATGTCTTATTACATTTATGCATCTTTTATTTTACATTCTTTCACATGATTAATTATAAAGTTCATAAATCTAACAAGTTAAATTAATCAATACGAGTTATCAAATTAAATTAATTAATTTATCATGAGTTACTAAATTCAAGTAATCAATCTATAAGTTTATGATGTTCCAAATTTATAGTAGAATATTTAATTAGGGAACTTAATAGTTTCTTGAATTGTTATCTTTAATTCCACTCGTTGAATATTGTTTTCATTTAATAAAATATGATTAATAGGTTTCTTTGCGTTAAGTTTAATTATTTTATTGAAATAATATTTTAGTTAAGATCATTTTCATTTAATAAATGATAAATAATAGTTTTTTATATGAAATAACTATAAATTTACTTAAAAATTTAGACCATATGCTGTTATAAAGAACTTATTTAATAAAGAACGCACTTCATAACTATGAATGTTGCTGTCATAAGTGAAAAGCTGTTATAGAGTTTTAAAATAAAACATAAAAAATCGGTTCTTTTAGGAACTTGGATGTTATAGCGAAATGTTGTTATAACAGGCTGTTGTTATAGAGAGGGCTGACTGTATATGTTTTTGTACTTTGTTATTGTCGAAAGGATATAGTATAGAGTGAATGAATGATACATCCAAAGATCATTTATGTTCCATCCAAACCACCGTTATCTTCTATTGGCATTTTTTCTTTACAAATATTCCATTTGGCGAATAATATTCTCTTAGATGCAAAGGTATCACCTCTTTAGTACCTTGACAAATAGAAAGGTGATCAATCATGTGTTTATTTGTTCCATTGTTGATTGATTTGAGTGTCTGCTATAGCTGCTAGTAAACCAGTTGGATGAAGCAGTTGGGTGGTGAGGTTGCAAATATTTTTAGGTTGATATGGCTATTTGCATTTCAGAAAGCAGTAGATTTTGGAAGAATTTAAAGGGTTGCCTCTCTGCATAGGGAACCTTGGTGGTGAAGGAAGTACCATAAGGTTACATAGGTGTAGAAATGAAGAAATCTGGACAAGTACAAAGTACAACATTGGAAAGAGAGAGGTTAAGAAGACAGTTGACATGCTGTATGAAATTCTTTTTAGGAATTTTGTGTGCAATTGAACAAGGAGGGAGAATGATATGTGTGTGTGTATGTTTAAAAACGTGAGAGAAAAGAGGACACATGTTCAAATAGGTTGCAGTTAAATATGAGAGTTGAGAAAAGTGCTTGTTCCTGAGAAGGCTGTTAAAGACAGAAAATTGTTTCAAAAAGTTGTCTGATAACAAATTATTGGTGCAATTTAAAAGAAAATAGAAATCATACTTTTTGGTGGATTCAACTTAATACTTATAATGTAACAGTTGTTTGGCTAACTGCTATGTCTGTAGCAGTTCTAATCCTGTGTAAGGGACTCGTCAAGGTACAACTGAGTATGTTGCTATTGTTATAGGTTGATACCAATGATCAATTTCGAACTCATATTTGCACTGGTAATAGGTGAATTTGCTGAAGATGTGCTTTCTGCTGATGAAATAGCACCTGTTGGATGAGAAACTCAAGAACTGTATGGTTTTTTGCTCTTGGTCTAAACAGACTTATGAATGTAAATTTTAGTACAAGCAGCAGTAGAGATGGAGTTTTAGAGAGAATATGAAGTGAGCAACTTGAGTTTCTTCACTCAGTTGTCCAAAAAGAAAGGAGAGTTCATAATGATGTCAATCATGGGATTTAAGGAGGATGTCTGATATGCTGCAGTCTTTAGAGAGGTTATTCCTGGCACACAATTTAACTGATATTAAAATAAATACTCATAAGATCAGCAAATTTGTAGAGGACATGGTGTCAGGCAACTGATATCAGTATAAGCACAAATTAAGTAGAATATGGCATGCAAGGAAATAAAGTGTAGAAAGGATTGCATGAAGGAAAAGATTGAACTCATGCCTATCGAGAACTAATTTGGAGTATATTTTCCCTATTCAGAAGATATAACTTAATAGAACATACCAAGTCAAGAGAAGGGCGGAAAGAGTGAAAAGGGTAGGACTCTGTTTTACTGAAACTACTAATAGTGTGGTTTTCAATTCCCGAAAAGGAAAAGGGAACCTGAGTTTAAAAAGGATAATAGCATAATATAATCACCAATTTCT
This sequence comes from Gossypium gossypioides, assembly GCA_013467495.1. Lineage (NCBI taxonomy): Eukaryota > Viridiplantae > Streptophyta > Magnoliopsida > Malvales > Malvaceae > Gossypium > Gossypium gossypioides. The sequence continues at coordinate 4,911,182 of CM025148.1, read as the reverse complement.
TTCTGTAATCTGTTATGGCTTTTTCTTATATTTCAAATTGCATAGTAACTATCTACACTACCTGGTTATATCATTTTAATTTTTTATAAACAGGAGTTAAAAGGAGCATCATGCATTTGTGCATTTTTAACGTACTGACATAGTAGTCTTTTACTTCAGCATGCTGCATGATTAGGCACTTGTGTGATATTTGATTTATATGACTGCCATTCTGTTCCTCAGTGCTCAGAAGGGTTTATGCACAGCCGGATGCGGCGGCGTGTGGAGTCACTTATTCAGGTAGTATCATCTTTTACTTGATAATGATTGCGTCAATAGCATGTGCAGTTTGATGGTGGTTCCATAAGATCCATTTTGCTGCTAGCTTTCTTGCTAATATGTTTTGAAAATTTTGCATTTGACAGCATTACTGTTGGTTTGAATGTATATTTTGTCATGCAGGCTCTGAATTGTGCCAAACCAGATCAGGAGAAGACCAAGAAAACACCACAAACAAGATCTTTCAAACGTCTGGTATGTGATGTAAATGCTAAAGTAGATATTTAACAAGATGGAATTGGCTGATGCTAAATAAGAAAAGAAATACGGTTGGTTGCAGAATCTCAAGGACAGTCGAACCAATTCAAGTTCATAAATGTGCTAGCTGTTGATATGCCCTTGTCGTTCGTACCACCAAGAATAGAAGTAGGTGGACTGCCTTCTTGAGTGAAAAATAGGATGACTATGGATGGTATGACATTATTCTATCCGATTTTTTTTGTGAATGTGGATACTAACTCTACTTTTGAATAGGAATCCTCGAATGTTTGAGTTCGCTTTGGTTGATTTCGGATAGCATTTGATATCTGAATTCTCTTTTACTTATATGGATACTCAAATCCATTATCTGCTTACATTACTCTTAAATATTTTTAAAAAAATTATATTTTGACCCGAAGTTTTTCCTAATTCAAATTTAGATGAAATAATTTGGGGTGTGGAATTCGATTTCCAGTATTTAATCTACTGCAGTCTTTAATAGGAAAACATATGTTAAAGGATAGGGTAAATATTGGGTCAATGAGCCTCTTGTTGAATTAACACTGTTTCACAAATGATTAAAAGGAAACAATATCATAACTTTACCTGATAACAACTAAATTCCGAACAATGAGGGAAAGAAGATTTTCTTCATACGGTTGGATTCCAATCTATTACAACCAATAAATCGACAACCTTTGACATATTATCATATAACCTAAAACTACATCCTACCACGCCACTTACACTAACACAAAAATAAGACATTTTGATCTATTTATTCTGACACACAACACTACTCCTTGGTGCACTCAATCCTTATCATGTTCCAAATTTTCTGGTACTGTTTCCAGACTCATTACACTGAAATTTTGACACCAATAAGGAGAGTCTTAAAGTAATTATCGGATATTTATGAAGATCGTGGATGTGAAAATGTGAAAAAGGATTAAATTAAAAATTTTGAAAAGTATGATGACTAGAGTGTAAAATGACCAATTAGAGATGATTTATTGATATGAAGATGACATGGAAAATGTATTTCTATCGAGAAAAGCAAGTTACGACTAAATTCTTCATTTTTGGCAAAAAAAAAAAAAATGTAAATGTAAATTTTGGATAATATTATGGACCCTTGTGGTGTTGGTGTTATGTGAAGTTATAATGTGTTAAATGTCACATTTAGTAATTATAAAGTGAAGTGACATGAGAAAGGGACTAAAAGTGCAATACATTAAAAGATATTTTAGGCCTTCCAAGAGTATTATAACGATAGTTTTAGAATTTATTTTACGTGTGTTGGGCATAAATTTAGAAAAATTTAGAACATGGAATATTGTGTGCATTCATCTTTCTTTCCTTTTGACCATTAAATGAAAAAAGGAGGAGGAAAGGAATAAAATATGAAAGCATTCATCTTTCTTTCCTTTTGTTACGTCCCTCTCCATGAAGAAGAGAAAGATTTCTCTTCTCATCTCTTCCTTTTCTCTCTCAAATTCAACAAAAAATCTTCACTACCCAAGTTGTTTTCTTGTTAAAATTTTGTAGAAAATCAATTTCTAAACTTAGTTCCACCATCATTTTCATCATTAGAAGCAAGTGTTTTTAAGAGCTGGAAATAGAATGCTTGAGTTAGTGTGAAAAAGTGAAGGATAAAGAACGGGTACCTATAGTGCAAGTGATAGTGAGGAAACTTTGATTTGGTTGTAGATGACCCTTTCGACTAAGTGTATACATATGGTAAAACGAATTGTGACAAGAACCATTAGACTTGTTTCAGTAAAGATAAACAATGGGTATTGGCAGACTTGGGATGGTAAATTCCACAAATGGAAAGACTAGTGAAGCGAGCTATACAGATTTGAGTGGACTTCAAGGTATATTCTTGCCCAAAAATGAACCAAGCATGTGCTTTATCGTTATAGTTGAGGGTAAGAGATTAAAGGTTTGTATAGGAATTGTTGATACAGTGTACAATAAGGGAGGATGCCAGTGAGGAACAAGGAGGAGATCAAGGTTGTGCTCTAGAAGTCGATTCACCAAAAAGGACAAATTGATTGGATAATTGCTCAGAGTAACTTTGGGGGCTGGAAATCAATCCTTTCTTCATCGTTGATTGGAGTATTTATAGGAGAAGTTCCTTGTCTATTCGTGTGATGTGGGAAGTTTCTATGAAGAAAGTTATCCTCGTCTAATGCATGAAGGACATATATCATGAGGCCTATTCTGTTATTCATTCAATCAATACGAGGTTGTTATGCTTAGATGACCCCCGTAACCTTGAAATAGTGTTCACACTTGAAAAGCATTCACACTTAAAAAGTGGGTGGGTGGCCCTTTCTAAAAGTAGCGAACGGTCAAGAGCGTAGGATGTTGATTCTTCCTTAAGCAAAGCGGGTGGTTAGGCAAGGCATAGTTTCAAATGAAGTCAACAAAGCGGTCAATGTTACTTCTAGTGCTGACATGTGTCCAGATGGCGGAGGGATATAACAATAGACCCCCTCAAGTCGAACGAGAGGTTATAAAATAGCCTTCCATGAGACATGATCTTGATCAAGTATTTGATGATGGGAAATAACTTGCCTTGCTCTCAGACGCATGAGGGGAGACATACTAAAGGTAATAAAATTGTGTCAATCGCACTACCATAGGCTCTTATGGCATAGGATTACATGGGGAGTGTAGCATTAGTATAATAATAGTAGGAGAAATCATTTGTAAAAGAATATTGATAATTGATCTTTTATTGACAAATCGGACAATATATCATACATATAACACATTACTTAAAAGGAATAATGTAACAGTAGAATAAGTAGATCACAAGCAAGATTTACGGAAGGAGTTGAAATAACGACGGATATGAGAAAGGAATAAAAGATGAGAGCCTTCATCTTTCTTTCCCTTTACGTTGTCCCCCTCTATGGAAAAAGAGAAAGATTTCTTTCTCATCTCTTCCTTCTCTCGTTCAAATTCCAAAAAAAAAAACCTGCACTACCCATATTGTTTTCTTGTTAAAACTTTGTAGACTAGTTCTATCATCATATTCATCATTAGAAGAAAGTGTTTTCATGAATTAGAGAGAGAAAGCTGTAGTTAGTGTGAGAAAGTTAAGAATAAGGTAAGAAAGTATATTTTTGTCATCTTTAATATGATTATTCAAGGTTACTTGTTAGGATTTCTACATGAACATGATTTTTGGGTATTATGTGTGATATGTATTATGAAGGAAACGAAATTGATAAGTGGATGGTGAAGCTTTTGGCTAGTGAGTGTAAAGGGAATTGGTGATATTGCTCTTCCAACGGAAAGTAAGTTTTAAAAGGATCCATCCTTACATTGTTTGAATTAAAATTGATTACTCTTAGAGGTTAAATGGCTAAATGTTAAAATGGAATTAAATATTAATAATCAATATTAAATGAAATAGTTTAGTGGAAATGAGAATAGAAACAATTATAAGTATGCCATGATCTTGGACCAAAAATGTAGATTGTGAGTCTTATTGTATTTTGATAAGTAGTGAGTAATAAATTGATTTGAATCATGGTAAATGACAATTTTAATAAAGTTCATTAATTTGTAAAGAAAGAGTAAGTTATGATATTTAATGAACCATTCTATGTTTTGGTGTAAAAATGTGAAAAAGGGGTATTAATATTTTGAACAGTATAATAATAAGAATTTGGAAAATAGAACATTTTATGGGATATAAATGTAATGGTAAATTGCAATAATGGAATAATTTGTAGCTCGTGGAGCTTTTATGAATTCATATTATGAAATGTTAAACTTATGTTAAATTAGCGTAATATGGCATAAATGTTCATATTAAAAAACCCCATATTGAATATAAGAGTAAAAGAGTGTGAACTCTTAAATTAAAATGCGAATGATTGTCCAATGAATGCTTATTTATGAGATGAAATGTGGAGACCACCTTGAGATGTGTCAAGTGGAAATGTGTAAGCACAAGTGTCATGATGAATGTATGAAATGGTGCGTGTGTGTAAGATTGTCTTATAAATGAAATTGATTTGTTAATTAAACTTTGCCCGTAGAAACTTAGAAAAGTAGTTACGATAGCATGCTAATATGTATTAGATATAGAGTTCTGTTTATGGGCTTGGAGTTTTATTTTGGCATGAACTTTGTTTGACCAGGAGTTTTATACTTACTGGTGTTGTGTGGAGTTCTAGGGTTATATGATGATACTTGAAGTTCTGATATGTTACCCCTTGGTAGGGTATACTATGTGGACCACTGGGGCATACACCACCTCTTTAGAGGTCCTCATGATATTTGGAGTTTTGTTGCAGTTGGGCTTCGCACATATTACGTACACTTTCTGTTAGCCTTTGGGCCTGGCATTCATGAGCAATTTCTAAAGCTTTCGGGCTTAATGCTTCGATGCCCTCGGTGCTGTGGAGGTTAGCACTTGGTGGTCTTTGATGTTTGGATGAATCATGAGTATTCAAGTTTCCTTCTACTAGTATTTACTAAGGGCTGAATGTCATAAAAGAATGGAAATTCTAATAGGTTATAAAACATAACTACACATGAGATGCAATAAATTCTAAGGGTTAAAAATGACTTGTTATAATGCTTCCAAAACATGAGTTATCATAGAATCACTAGGCTATATGGAATTGAGAAAATGAAAAATGAACCATGTAGATTAATCTAGTTAAAGGAAATGGACTTATGAAAGGTATGAAAAGAGAATGTTAAACTATCCCCCTTCATAAAGTTTAATTATATTGTAAATTGGTAATGAGAGAGCAAAGCCCTAATGTGGATTAACCCTTATAAGACCTCAAGGTAAGTAGAGTATCTTACTAAACATTTATGCTTAACGCATCGTTATTTCAAGCGCGTAGATTGATGGTGGATCATGTCGGGGGATTTCATCACCTTTGCAAAACTTGAAGAGTATTGTATAAACATAAATAATTCAAAAGACAAGGCAGTGAGGCATCTAATAAAATAATTCAAGAGGCAGTGAGGCATAGAAAGATATAAACAAAAATAAATGCATTGTATATAAAGCACGGACATGCCTGGCAGTGTCGCTATGTCATATGGTACCTGTATTATGTGTCGGCGTTCGTCAATGTCATTATTTACCCTTCAATAATAAGACAAAAAATTTACAAGGTTCTGTAATCAAAATCTATACCATAACTCCGATTCTAACAACTACACATTTAAGAATAATATTCAGCATCTGGGCCGGTTTAAGGACAAAACCAGTATAATACTAGCCTGCAACAGTGCTTGCTCATGAGTTAGGAGAGAGCTTCCTATTCCTCTTTAAGGCATTCTTTGTAAGCGCATCAGATATCTCTCTTCTTCTTTTCGAGTTGCTCTTGATGGTATTCTCATTATTGTTTATGTTGTTGCAGACCACAGCTTCAGAGCACTTTCCAGTAAGTTTTAGTTTATCTTGAACAAAAACCTTCAATCTCTACAACGTTAATTCACTCTGTGCAGTCAAAACAATGGGGGATACACCGTAGCAGTTGTTTTGCAGCCTTACACGGACATAGTTATCTATATAGAAAATATGAATTATTACTCATTACCGGACCAAAGCAATTACCTGGGCATCTATATCAAGATCCACCTCTTGTGCTGTTGATTGAAAGCCTGGATTGTTCTCAGCAACTATCTCTAGAGCCTTACCCAGATCTTCCGGCGACAATCTGGTGAGAGCTGTCCCAAGTTTCTTTTTCTCTTCAGTCGACATTTTTCTATATGATAGTCCATAATCAGTATTTTTAACTAAACGTCTCAGAAGAATTAAAAATACAAACTCAAATGACAGGCATATAAACATAGACAGAAACAAGTGCAAGTAATACTTTAGACATATTTATTTACAATGGAATTAGCCCAACCAAAATGTTATTCTGTTTATGGCCAATAACCTAAATGTGAT
>CM025148.1:4826175-4842630 GCA_013467495.1 Gossypium gossypioides | reverse complement strand
GGCTCGCATGATGTCTTCCCATTTGTAGTCTTGCTTAGCAGCCCCATTATGGAAGAGTAGCCTTCTCCTAGCTTGGGAAGAACTGGAAGAGTAGGTGAAGTTCACCACACTGCCTCTCTTGAAATATTCTCTCCTTTGTTTCAAGAAGACGATTACAACCAGCACCAGCAGAGCAATTGCCGCTAGTGTTGCAATTGCTGATATCACCACCACGGATGTTTCGCTCAGGGCTGCTTGCTGTTGGCTGGATGCAAGGTTGTCGCAACCATCAAGAGGGCTGCCACAAAGATTTAAGTTCCCTTCAAATGCTTCAGCTGGCCAGTGTGACAATTGTTTGCTTAATTTGCCTTGAAGATTGTTGTGGGAGAGATTAAGCTTCCCCAAGCTGCTCATGTCACCAATTTCAGGAGGGACTTCTCCCAGGAGTAAATTGTGAGAAAGATCAAGGGCTTCGAGCTTGGATAGTGTTCCGATAGAAGGTGGGATTTGTCCGGTGAGGTTGTTGTAACTGAGGTCTAGAATGCTTTGGAGATTCTTGAGTTGTCCAAGCTCAGTTGGTATATCACCACTGAAGCCGTTGTGTGAGAGCTGTAGCTCATATAGGTTGCTTAGCTTGCCTATGGTTGTAGGAATGGGCCCAGAAAGTTGGTTTCTGTTGAGGTTGAGTATATTAAGAGACAACAGATCACCTATTTCACCAAGGAGAGTTCCATTAAGTGAGTTGCCATCAAGTTGCAGTACCAACAGCTTGGAACAATTAAAAAGTTGTCGAGGAAGAGCCCCAAAAAACTGATTGGAGGAGAGCCTAAGCTCTCCGAGTTGAGGCAAATCGCCGAGCCATGACGGTACCACTCCGGAAAGCGAGTTGTCATTTAAATCGATATGACTCAATTTTCTGCACAACTTGAGCTCACCTGGAATAGGTCCAGTGAGCAAATTACCTGAGAGGTCTAATAGTGACAATTCACGAATCATGCCCAGTGATCCAGGGATTGTTCCAGTGAATCTGTTTTTGCCTAATCTTAGTCTCTCAAGAGCAGGTGAATTACCAAGCTCCTCAGGAATTTCACCATCGAATGCATTGTTTGTTACATCGAAGGAAAGCAAAGAACTCGAACTACACAATGCAGCAATGCTGCCATTCATTTTGTTTTTGGAGAGATTGACTCTTGTTAGGTTGGCTAAACCGATCAATGAAGCGGGGAGATTACCTTCAAGTGAATTGTTGTAAAGCATGAGCTGCTCCAGGGCTTGAAGGAATCCGAAAGTCGAGGGAATGCCGCCAGATAGGTGATTGTCCGCTAAGTCCAGGATGGTTAGGTGATTGCAGTTACCCAGTGTGGCTGGAATTTCACCCACAAGCGCATTTTGTCTCAGATGAAGCAGCTGCAGCTCCTTCAGCCTGCCAATAGTAAGGGGGATCTCCCCTGTGAAACGATTGCCAAAGAAGTCCATCATTTTCAGGCTTGAACAATTACCAATCTCCCAAGGGATGTCTCCTGATAGCCGATTTTCATACAGATACAAGATTTCAAGTTTACTCAGCATTCCTATTTCTCCAGGCAGATTGCCCTCTAAATTGTTGTGAAACAGAGCAAGTGTCTGCAAGTTGCTGAGGTTCGCTATGGATGGAGAAATCGAACCGACCAAGCTGTTGTTGTGGAGATAGAGATCGGTCAATTCACGCAGCTCATAAAGCTCAACTGGTATTGATCCATTCAGAGTGTTGTTGGACAAATCAAGCTGCTTCAAAGCTCTACAGAGTCTCAATTCTACTGGGATTTCACCCAAAAGTTGAACCTCTGAAAGGATCAGATGCTCCAAATTGCTAGTGTTGGAACATATATTTCTTGGTATTGGACCTGAAAGATTGTTGTTTGACAGGACCAAGTACACCAGCTTACTCAACTTGCCTAGTTCTTCGGGAATGCCTCCTGTGAGCTTGTTTAGCGACAAATCAAGATTCTCAAGATTGCTCAAGTTGGCCAATGACTTTGGGATTGCGCCTTCAAGATGGTTCCCCGTTAAACTGAGATAATCGAGTTGGCTCAGTTCACCCAGTTCGCTGGGCAAATCACCCGAAAGACTGTTGTTAATCAAATTTAGAAGTTGAAGGTTCTTGAGACGACCCAATTCCGCGGGGATGGATCCGTTAAGGTTGTTGAAAGCTGCGGTGAATACAGTGAGGCTTGAACAGTTGCCAAGCTGAGGTGGGATAGGGCCCTCAAGTTGGTTATCCTGCAGAACCAAGTCCTCAAGTCCGGTGAGCTGACCCAGCTCACGGGGAATCGGGCCTGTGAGACGGCATGAGGCTAGGCCGAGGGTGACCAGGTTGACAAGGTTTCCAAACGAGGAAGGAATGGGACCAGTGAGTTCATTGTCACCAATTCGCATGACTCGGAGGCTGGTGAGTGAACCCAGCTGAGGTGGGATGGGTCCAGAGAGTTGGTTTGAGTATAGAAGCAAAGATTCCAAGGAAGAAAGGTTAGAGAGGGTGGTTGGGATGGGACCCGTAAGGCGGTTAGAGGAAAGATCAAGGTGGAGTAGGTTTTGTAAACGGCCGAGCGAGGGTGACATGGAGCCACCCAGCGAGAATCCAGAAAGGTTTAGACTGACAACATGGAAGGAGTTGGCGGGGGAGATGAAGCCACAAGTGACTCCGGTCCAAGCACAGAAATTGGGGTTGGCTTGGGATGACCAGTCATGCAGAACATTTTGAGGGTCTTGAACAAACGACCTCTTGATGTCCAGAAGAAGTGATAAATCTTGGTTTTGACAGAAAACGGAAGCGAGTGAACATGTTAAAAAGAGTATAGTTAGGATGAGGGAGAAATCCTTTTTCATGTAGTCCATCTCCAACTATCTCTTGGGAGAAACAGAGTAAGTAGAATAAGGGGAGAAGTAAAAGAATGGTTTGAGTATACTACTATTGCATTGCAAGGTTTATTTGAAGAAGAAGAAGAAGGGGTAGATACGTAGGGCATTAATCAACAAGGGAAGGGATCCATTCCAATCCCGCGTTGGGAGTTGGTACTATTTGCAGAGGACCTTGACCTTGCCTTAAAAAGGGTGAAGAATTTAAAGAGGAGAGGAGATAAGGAGGTTGGGTTGCGATGAATAGAGAGCAGAGAAGGTTAGGGTGTGCTCGTGTGTGTGTCAGTAGAGTGACATAATAAATGAGAACGCAACTTCCACTGCTGTATTGGGAAAAAGGAGGCAGCTTGGTAGTGTAGCTGTAGCAGATGGACAGAGCTTTGAAGATAGATAGAGATGGGGATAGAGGTTTGGTTCTAACTGTACTGCTGTCGACAGGTGTGCTCATAAATGAAGCCACATTAATTATAATAATAATATATATATTTTTTGATTTGGAAATAGCAAGGTCAAAGTGAGACAGGGTAAGAGACAGACATGGACATTAAAATAGAAATAGGAGCAAAAGAACACAACATTTCAATAAATGAATGCCAATGGAAAAGTAACAAAAATAAAGCAAATAGATTAGTTTATCGAACATAATTAAAATTAACAATATCATTATCATGCAGCAAAGGATAAGTCTGCTTGCAGTAGTACGTGAGAGTAAGAGGAGTGAGCGAGAATTGTGGGGAAGGTGGGTTCTGTTGTAATGGTGCATTAGCTCAGAAGGACTTGTATTATTATAAACTTATGGGGGGTTCAAATAGTACGTATGAAGATGAATTGAAAAACTAAGCGTAGGTACGCAAAGTCAAAGTTAGCGATGGAGTCCCCACTTCAAGTTACGTACTTTACATTATTATCATGTAGTCAAAATATTCTTGACAAACCCCACGTAATTAATTATGAGTGCTATTATTCCATTACGTTATCCTAATTGTTTATAGAGAGGAGAAAACAACTAATAGGACGCTATATTTGTTCTGTTTTTTAATTAATCATATATCAATATTGGGTTGAGCCACCAAAACTCTCTTGTCCTTTTCTATCATTTCAATCCCTTTTTGATTGGTAGCCAACTCCAAATCAACATCTCTTATTCCTTTTCGCATCAAGTGGAATTCCATTATTACACTTAATCTATCTTTTCCAATATATTTTGGATATTTTATTTCACAGTTTCATCTTTTAGGTGCAATGTTTCTAAACTACTTTTTCTAAGCCCAAATAGTAGTATCTTATAACAAAACCATAAGGAGTCCTGTTTAGGAGTGGGCTGATTCTATCACCTAAACCCACTTAAAATTAAGTACTGGATCAGAATGTTCTAGCATGTCAATATCTCCATACCTTTTTTTTAAGGAAAGAATAATATAAAGGGATTATAAAAAAAAAAAACACATTTTAGGACCTATGAAAGCTCTTTTTATCAGCTAATAGAAGTCCTTGAACCGAAATTGGAGGTTCTTAAAAAACGACTAGACTTGGAGGACCAGATATCACAAATTTTGCCATATAATCAATAATCGCGTTTTGGGATCTAGGAACATGGCGAATGCGCACATTCCATTCACGATTAAGGATACCATGAATCAAACGTAACTCCACCATTCTACTATTGATAGATCCATCAATCAACAATGATTCTACTAGAAGTACATTATCACATTCAACCTCAACCTGTCGCAATCCTCTCCCCCATGCAACACGCAAACCTTCTAGCACAACTCTCGCTTCCATATTGAAAATAGTATCCTTACCCATTCCCATAGAAAAGCAACATACCCAGTTCACATTTGCATATCTGAAAACACCCCCGATTGCTGCCTGTTGATTAGTTAATGATATTGCCTCATCAGTGTTAAGTTTGAACCATCCACTCTTTGATAGGGACTAGTGAGGTACTGTCACCATAGGACTTGACTATAACACCAATGGCCTGGATGTATCATAATCCTTTTCCTATGCCAAACTTGTATCCAACACATCCTGCAAACTAATTTTGCCTTCAGAGAAAACATAACGATCACGATTCTTCTATAACAACCAACATAAAATTGAAAACAGAGTTTGCCAAACAACATGTTCTCTGCTCTAATGCCCTGCATCACATAAATTCCAAAACAACCACTCTTTGAGAGGCATAGAAAAGAAAAGACTATGTAGTTGGGTAGGAACCGCTAATTTCCAAACCACTAAAGATGAGGGACAATCTCGTACTGCATGAACTGCAGATTCTAACACATTACCACACCTTGGGCAGTGATTTTTATTAAACATATGCCTCCTAGTTTGCTCCTTATTCGTCAGCAACCTATTCTGCCATAATAACCAAAAAAATACCCTGACCCTTTGTGGTGTCTTAGCACTCTAAATAAGTTTCCAAATATTAAACGATCCATCTTCAAAATGGTGCATATTTCTATAAGTTTTAGAACTAGAGAAAGAATCCTTAGTCATCCACTTCCAAGATAAACGATCAGGCCCTACATCAGCTGATGGTGGCAATACAACAACAATAAACTCTAAAATGTGATTAAGCACAAGTCTCCTTAACTAAAGCCAATCCCAATCACCACTAACATCAACCATATCACAAACACGAAGCGTATCATCTCACTGACCAACACCGCAAAAGAAATTCTTGAAGGGGCCGACTTGACGAATCCAAACATCATTCCAGAAGTTCGTGAAACTACTATCCCTTATTGACCAAAAAAACATTGCCTACAACATCATGCCATACCTTCCCCAATGATCGCCAAATAAAGGACCAATTAATCCTTTTGATATTAACCAACAACGTCCCATGAATATTGTATTTGTTTCGTAACAATTGGACCCATAAAGTTTTCATGTTGGTCAACAACTGGAAGCCTAGTTTAAGTAAAAAAATCATATTCTGGTCAGCTAACCTTCGTAGGCCAAGAACACCCCCAACCAATGATCTACAACAATCATCCCAAAACATCAACGCCAGCTTTTTTGCATTTGGCTTGAAACCCCAAATGAAACTCTAAGCAAGCTTTTCTATTCCATTGCACACGATAAAAGAACCCGAATAGTAGACATGAAATAGTTAGGGATAAAAAGCAACACAGACCTTACCAGAGTTATTCGACCTGCTAGTGAAAGTCCCATCGCATCCCACCCGTTTAGCTTACTCTAAACCTTGTTGACAATGAACTCAAAGGTAGTAGTCGTCACTCGTTTGTGAATCATCGGCATACCAAGATAAAATCTAAATTATTCCACCCTCACAAAACCCTCTCCTCATTACCTCTCTCCCCCACCATCTCCTCCACCCGCCACTCTCCCTTTCCCCCTCGTTCCTCTTAAGTCTTTGCTTGGAAATAGGAATGTTAAAAGAAAATAATAGTTAGATTCTAAGTATTAGTGTCTCACTAGGTTTACTATTTACCTTGTTATACTTGATTTACCCCATGGTTCTATTTAATGTCGATAGCATTGAAGTTGAATGCCAATCTTGTAAGTATGTTTATAAGATTTTCTTACTATGTTATTTCTTGAATTTCTTTTGTTTGTTCATACTATATTCCTTATCTTTTAGTTAAACATTTCATTGTTTTCTCATCTCTTTTGTTTATACTTGAAAATGCTTGCAGGACATTAAAAATGCTGAAAAAGTTCCTAAAAGTTTGTTGCCCATGATATGCTTCAAAGATGGCAGCCTCCCATTGTCAAATGTCTCATGTAATACACCTAACCCATATTCATAGCCAAATTAATGTTACGGAGCATTATCGTTCACACTAAACATTTAAACATACATTTTATACATTATCTAATAGCATATTGTAAAAAACTATTCACATACATATCGTCCCTAAATCGTTCCCTTGAGTCCTAAAAATTACCTTAAAAATAATTCGGGACTAAATTGAAAACATTAGGAAAGTTTGAGAAAAAGTTACAAAAATTTACAAACAGGGTCACACAGCTGCGTGGCCAGGCTATGTGACTCACACGACTGAGACACACGCCCGTGTCTCAGGCTATGTAACAATCGAACTAGGGACACACGATCGTGTCCCAGCTCGTGTCTTTCACTCGTGTAACTCTCTAAGTAAGGTCACACGGCCATGTCACATGCCCGTGTGCTAAGCTGTGTGCTAGGCTGTGTAACTAACTGACTTGCACCCTAATTACTCAACAGATGACACACGACCGTGCCGCTAGGCCATGTGTCTCACACGGCAGAGTCACACGCCCATGTGGACCCAAAATGAACCTTAAACAACAAGTTTACCATTTTAAGCTTACTTGGACTCTAAGTAATCCATTTACTAGCCAAAAGGCCTATTCAAAGTGACATTAAATAAGCTAAAAATATGCCAAATCAACATCCTAAGTGTCTAACCAATGTATCCTCATTGATACCACAAGTATATACAATTATAGATCTAAATGAAACATCAATCACAACCTTTTAATTCATCAAATCTATCATTTAACCAATATAATTAACCTAAGCATCACATACACAACATTCTATAAACACATATCATATTTTGCATCAACATATTTTACCTCATTCACATATATCACATAAACTCACATGTATCGTATAGGATAACAATATACATTCAAGATTATACTTAACGATTTACATATCCAAAACATTAGTTATAACATACAAGCCTATTACATGCTATATAATCCGAAATAAATGTTCCAAAATCTATTGAAATTTATGGATAGTGTGACTTGAGTGCCGATCCAATTGTTCAACCTTCCGAGTATCTACAAGAACAATAAATAACACAAGTAAGCTCAATGAAACTTAGTAAGTTCACGTATTAAAATAATAAATATTGTCAAAGTAAGTATAACAATTCAAATAGTAATGATACAACTATGAATGTTCCCTGTTATCCACAATCTCAACTGGTAAATCATAAATGTTTAATTCAATACCCAAATATATGGCAAATCCATCAAAATTACTCAACAAGTTACCGTATTGAGATTTTCAATTTGATGAACAACTTATAGTTAAGAGTACATCAACAATCCAACCAAAACACGCCAGATGCTCATAAGAGCCAATCCATCTGAAACACACCAATGCTCATAAGAGCTAATCCATCCGAAACACACCAATGCTCGTAAGAGCTAGTCCAACCAAAACACACCAAAATAGAAAGTATAACACGAGAGTTCGCAACAAATGCTGAACCTTGGTCCACTCGGGAAATAATTTCCACAACATTCTCCACTCCAATCCCCTATAACACACCGTATCTCAATTGTACTCTACCCCGCGTTCAATCCGATCCAAACATCAAAATCAATAACATTATCAAAAAACCTTTCATCTTCAAATAATTAAATATATCTATTGTACCATTTTATATTAGTAAAAAATTTATATAGATGTTAAATTTTAAAACGTACGAACTTACCTGGACTAAATCGTAGTAGTTGTAGAAGTTCAGGGACTATTCTGTAATTTTTCTTTTTTCACGAGTATCTATTGGGTCTTGATCTAAAATGTAAAATTTCTCAATTATCAGCTTACATTTTACATTTCAATTCATTTTACATTTACTACCCTTTATTTTTTTAATTTACACAATTATATCAAACTTTTACAATTTTTGCAATTTAGTCCTTTAACCCGAAAATAATGAAATTAACCGTTTTTTTCTCAAGTCAAAATTATAGTTGAATATAATAAGCCCTTATACAGTCCCTACTAAACATCAAATTCATTACCAAACCCTAAAATTTTGACATTTTTACAATTTAATCCTAAAATCAAAATCTAACAAAAATCACTTCACAAAATCATCAAACAACACAAAAAAAAAAAGCTTCACATACATGGTATTCATAAAAAAAAAATTCAAGATTCATCAATGAAAACTTCTAAAATTTTTAACAGATTCAAAAATGAAAGTACAGGCTAGCTGAACTTAGTTGTAACGATATCAAAAATAAAGAGAAGATAGATAAGACAGAAAAGATCGAGAGAGAATGGTATTTAGAAAAACTATTTTTGTTCTTATGCCTGACTCAACCTTTTACAACCAAATATAAAGAGAATAAATTACTACAATTAAAAGTTCGTTAAGGTAAATAGTAACTAACAGTACAAATTACTCTTAAACATCCCGTTTAACTAAGACTCCACTACGCACCGTTTCATTAACTTGACTCCAAACTGCACCCTTTTTACCTATTACATTTTCGACCATAACAATTACCTCCTACTTGAACAAATCATTGTCCTCAAGCATCAATATGAGGAAATGTCTCTTTCAGTTGTTGGAATGATTCCCAAGTAGCATCCTCTGGGAAAGAGTTAGTCCACTCCACTAACACTTCAGTAACGACCTTGTTCCCTCTCCTTACCATCCTTCGGTCTAGTGTTCTGGTAGGTTTCTTAGCCCAAGCCCCTTGAGTATCGACTGTGGTAGATTAGCTTGAACAAGTGCAGCTCCTACATGTTTTTTGAGGTGAAAGACATGGAAGGTAAGGTGCACTTTGGACCCTTGAGATAGCTGCAATCATAGGCTACCTTCTCAACTCTATCTCCCACCTTGATGGGACCAAAGAACTTGGGTGCTAGTTTTTGGTTCAACACTTTTCTAACAGTATGTTGTCGATATGGTTGGAGTTTTAGGTAAACTAAGTCCCCTATTTCGAACTACCTATTTGTCCTATACCTGTTAGTCTGTTGTCGCATTCGGCTCTGAGCACTTTTTAGATGGAACTGTAATAATGTTTTTGTAGCCTCTCGTTTCTATAAGCTCTTATCCACCGTGGCCACCATAGATGTCCCAACCAAATAAGGAATGTGATGATGGAGAGTTTGGCCATATAGTGCTTCATAAGATATGGCTTAGATGGCTGAGTAGAATGTAGAGTTGTACTACTACTCAGCTAGTGGAAGCCTATTTTTCCAGTCTTGTGGTCTTTCCCTAGTTATACACTTGAGATACCCTTTAAGATACCTATTTAGAACCTTAGTTTTCCTATCTATCTCGGGGAGATAGGCAATAAAGGTGAAGTTTTATGCCTATTTTATTGAAGAGGTCTTGCCAAAAGATGTTTATAAACACCCTATCCTTGTCTGCTATGATCGAGTCTGGTATGCCATATAGTTTATAGACACTGTCCAGAAATTTTTGAGTCACGGTAGTAGTTGTGTAGGGATGTGTAAGTTCCATGAAATGGCCATATTTGGTGAGGTGATCAACCACTATGAGAATGACATTCTTACCTTTCGAGCTAGGGAGTCCTATGAAATCCATAGAAATGGAGACCAAGCTCTTTCTGGTATGGGAAGAGGTTGCAGTAGCCTAGGTGAGGCCACCTTTTCTGATTTACATCTCTAACAAGTAGGACACTCCCTCACCCATTTTCTAACATCCCTAGTCAACCCTTTCCAATACAAAATACTAGCCAATCTACCTTTCGTTGCATGCACTCTAGAGTTCCTCCTAAGGGCACTAACATAAAAATGTTAGAACAATACCTATTTGCAACCAACCTCATTTTCCACCGTGATCTTTCCCTCTTTCCTAAGGAATCTACCATCCCAAGAATAATTTGAGTGTTTGGTGCCTTGTTGTTGCACTTCTTGTAACACCCTATACTTGTCCCGTTCACCGAGCCCTAATATCAAGATGCCACACCACTGCCTCACATCACACATAGTACAAATGAGCTCATTCTTAAAGAAACGTCTTCCATTCTAGCATTTACATGAGTTTTAAGTCAAATATACTCCTAATTATCATTAAGACTAGTTACACACATTTTAATTGATCATATAATAACAGTTGTACATACATGAGGGTCACTTAGCAAAATTTCAAAACTAACTACGTAGGTATCGATACTGGAACATGGGTATCGATATTTTCCTTACACAATATCGATACTGATTGGAAAATCGATACCAAAATAGTATTTTGTTTCTCACCTAAAAATGAAACACCAGAATCGGTACCTTTCAGTAAGTATCGATAATTTTACACCGAGTATCAATACTCGTGATATGGTATCGATACTAGATTATAATTTTGACTTCCTACACATTTGAAAATCACAGAGATATCATTTTTAAAACTTGAATATCAATACCTCTACTCCAAATAGTAAAAGTTCAACATATTTAAGCAGACAAACCATTCCAACACAAGTCTATTCAACATGCATCTTTTACCATATCAAATAAATGTCAAAACGACTATAATAACAGTTTCAAGCATTGAGAATAAGTCTGAGCAACAATCAACATACCATGATTCAAATATTTAAATCCTAGGAACAAATAAGCTTTGGAAACATCCAAAATACCATGGTAAATACCAACAAAAAGTCTACCACATTGCCTTTATTTCCCAAATCATAAGCAAATAATAAATCACCTATGAAGTATTACTAAAGTCTCGCTTGGATCAATCCCTTGGAACCGTGCTATTTACACCTGAACGCTACTAATCTGCAATAGATTAAAAAGGAGTGGGTGAGCTTTACAAGCTCAGTGAATGCCTAAAACAACTACTATGCAAACAATTCATCAAGCATTAATGAAACAACCATATATCATAAACTCAACAATTTCAACTCTAGTGTCATATTATACTCACTCATGCATTATTTACTAGTTAATTTACATGGTAATCACATTCACTTTTAAGCATATATAACATTATACATATAATCACATTTAAATACAATTTGACACTTGAGCTATAAAACATAAAAGTGGGCTCTATCACCATACATCGGATACAAGGATCTCCAACACACCAAATGACACATAAAGTCGAACATATCCCAAAAAGTGAAACATATAGGTAACACTCTCAATCACACCAACTATTGAATAGAGCTTAGCTCACATTACCCTATCTCTCCAACATGTCTCAGGGTCTTAATACCTAAATCACATAACACATATAGGTGAGTACTCACAATTCTATGGCATGCCAACTATATCCAATGGTCTCAATGTTCACAAGGCTAAAATATCATTTATTAAGCACATATTTTACTTACCGTTTCTGCACTTTTTCACTACACATCACACTATATTCACGACATAACCGTTGTCATATGGCACGTATAACATGCCCACAATCAACTCTTTTACAATAACCATCATAAGTTTATATCACATGTCATAATATCACAATTTAATTCACAATTTCACAACACATATTCACATATTAAATCAAGAGTATGAGGAA
The DNA here is from genome assembly GCA_013467495.1 of Gossypium gossypioides. Taxonomy (NCBI): domain Eukaryota; kingdom Viridiplantae; phylum Streptophyta; class Magnoliopsida; order Malvales; family Malvaceae; genus Gossypium; species Gossypium gossypioides. Next base: position 4,830,484 of record CM025148.1, on the reverse strand, counting down.
TCTTGCATTAGAATTTAGAGTAGGGTTTAGGCTACTACTGAATTCCCAATTAATGCATTGAATCGTGTCCACAAGCAGCTATTCTAAACACGCACCAATACGCTTTTGGCGAAATACCAAAAGCTCAAACTAGTCTTTCCTTACCTCGTAGAATGTCCTAATGAATCCAAAGCTTCAACACAATAATTCACACAATAACACAATCAACAATCAGTTAAGGATTCACCTTAAACAAAAAAAAAAACCTAAGCTATGTTCTCAAGTAACCGAAACCTTCAACACATCAAACTTTAAACCTAATTATCTTGGTCTATACTCAATCATTTTTCCTAGAACTGATTCCATTCATCTAATTATTTACCTACGACTAATTCTCAACCTTTAGACTACACAAAACTACCAAATTCATAGTATCAAACATTTTCGACAAGTTATGACTATTTTCACAAAAATTCATTAAAACCCAAGAAATACTTAACGAATATTCATAGTAAGTTTATAAACCTTATAATCTAATCAAAACTAATTGAAAAACACTTTGAAATCACGTTTTTACCCAAAATCTCGAAATTCACCATTAACGATCCAATTTTTTACTTTTATTTAAAACATGCGATTCAATAGCTAAAAACTCAGTTTTAAAGACTATATAACATAAAAAACTATTAGAAAGACGAATATTTACCTTTGATGGAAGAGAAAATGAGCTCTTGGTTGAAAATTAAAAAAACCCACAAACTTGACGATAGAGAAAACTATGGTATTTTTAGTGTTTTTCTTGAAAGTTTATGGAGGTTTAAGGCTTGAGTGTTGATAGAAATCAAATGAATATATTTTTGAAAATCAAAATCAAATGGGAGAACAAGGGACGGCACAAACAAAGCAAAGAGAATAAACTATCGTGAGTTTGTTGTAGAAGAAGGGAAAAATAGATTGAATTTTATAATTTGGTAAAACTGCTCCATAAATACACAAAATTTTGACCATTTTACAAATCAGTCCTTATTTCAAAATTGAAAGCCTTTTTAGTATTTTTTTCAAAAAGTGATTTAATTTTCAAAATTCCATAGATAAAAACATTTTTGAAAACACCATTCTAATGATATTCCTGATATCACTAAAGCTAAAATCCCTCTAAAACTCCTAGGCCTAATTTCGGGGTGTTACACTTCTAAGCACAATTTCTAAACCTTGTGGTTGCTTTGGTAAGATGCTTGTACTCTTGCAAGAAGATGAAAACTCACAATGCTACCAGTAAGTTGCAAAAATTGCCCTTCATTTAAGGATTGCCTTCTTTATAATGCATCAGTTGCCTCATTGCCCGATCCCTTTCTAAAGATCACTTCATAATCGTACCTAAGCATTTTTGCAACCCATTTTTGTTGAAAGGGTGTCACAGTCATCTGATCAGCCAAGAATCTCAAACTTTGATGATTCATTCTAATTTTGAAGTATGAGTGCATTTCCTAACAGCTAACAACACAACAAACATTTTTTTTTCATATTTGGAAAGGACCTGGTGTCTGACCTCTAGTCCCTTACTGAAGAAGGCCACTGGTCTCCCTTGTTGTTGGAGAATTGCCCCTACACTAAATCCTAAAGCATCAGCATCAACATAAAAATCTAATTTAAAGTTAGGAAGGGCCATTACTGGTGCTAAATAAAGAGCTTCTTTTAGTTGTTCAAATGTGATAGTGGTTGAATCAGTTTAGTTCCAAGCATTCTTTTTTAGTAGATTTGTTAAGGGTCTAATAATTGTGCCAAAATTCTTTATAAATTTCTTGTAATAGCCTGAAAGCACCAAGAATCCCCTTAACTCCTCGACAGAAATGTGCATAGGCCAATTTTTAACACAATCTACCTTAGGCTTGTCCATGGAAACCATACATTTAGAGAGAATATGCCCCAAGTACTCCACTTGGTCAGTACCAAAAGAGCATTTGCTCTTCTTAAAAAAAAAAGCTGATGTTGTCTTAATAGCATAAAAACTTCCCTAAGATGATTCATGTGCTCCATCCAAGTTGTTGAGTTCACCAATATATCATCGAAAAATACCAACACAGTCCTCCTCAACAGTGGCTTGAATATGGCATTCATTAAGCCTTGAAAGGTAGAAGGAGTATTTGTGAGCCCAAATGATATCACTAAAAACTTATAATAGCCTTCATGGGTCCTAAAGGCTATTTTTGGGATGTCATCTTCATGCATTTGGATTTGGTGGTAGCCAGACCTCAAGTCCAGTTTAGAAAACACTATTGTCTACCCTAATTCATCCAACAGTTTTTCACTAAGAGGAAAAAAGAATCGGTCTTTGATTGTCAACTATTTAAGATGCTTGGAATCAATATAAATTCTCTAATAGCCATCTTTTTTCTTCATCATGACCACTTGAGAAGCAAAGGGGCTACAACTATCCCTAATTATACTAGCTTATAGCATTTCCTTCACCAACTTTTCCAGTTCAACCTTTTGGACCATAGAGTACCTGGAGGGCCTGACCTTCATAACTATTGTCTCATCCTTCGAGGTATTTTATGGTCATGAAACCTTCGGGGAGGTACACTAAGCACAACTTGAAACATGTCTTTAAATTCCCACAGGAGTAATTGTAGTTCTTCTGTTATGAATTTTGGAAAACTTGCAAATAAATTCATTTGGTCAGTACTGGCCTTTACCAAGGTACAATGGCTTACTTCTCTACCAACCATTGAAAAGCATTTGGTCAGTTGTTTTTGACTTAGCACTTCGATGCTGCCTGGTAGAATACTTTAAAGGGTACAAGGGATCCGTTTTGAAGAAAAACTCATGACCATAAACCCAAAGTTCCAATTTATAGATCATAGAAAAAACAACCACTATATCCCTAGCACTGCTTCACATCCCTTTAAAGGTAAGATCATGAAGTCAACAGTGAAACAAATTCATTGGACCTCTCATTCCACATCCTTACATGTGCCCCTGGTAAACAATTGTCTGCCATAAGCCACAGAAACCCTTAACTTTTTTTGCTACCTAATAGATAGGGAAAATTGAGTCACCAATTTAGAGCCTAAAAAGTTAAGGGTGCTTTTAGAATCTACCAGAACTATAACTTTGGTTGTCCTTATTTTTGCTTGAAACTTCATAGTGTGAGGACCATGTGATCCTTTAATTGCATGCAGGGATAGCACATGCCCTTATTTTTGTTCCCCTCCCCTAAAAAGGTCCTCCAGCTGTTTTAAGCATTCCAGAAATTCCCTCGTGTCCTTTTCACTAGGTGAATGTAACAGCATCTGGTAAAGTTGACTTTTAACATATTTCTGACCAATGTGGTATTTGGCTTCACACTAATAACAAATACCCTTTTGTTTCCTTTTAGCCATTAGTGTTGAACTTACTCCCTTAGAATGTGCCTTAGAAGTCATAGATCCCCTTGAAGGAATGTGTACTGAAGGGATAAACTAAGTAGAGACAGGTGCTCAAACAGAAATAAAAGTGGTCTGATGAGGACTGGCTCTGGTTATAAAAGTAGTTCCAGCTAAAAATCCCTTCCTAGGAGAGATTTCTAGGATGCTCTCCACCTATTAAGCAATATGAAACCCTTCAGCTAAAGTTTGGGGTCTAAACAACTGTAAGTGTTAGCTTATTTTTGTCTTCAAATTACTCACATATAAAATACTTACAAACTGGTAGTGATATTGCTCCACTAAGCCTTGTTATTTCATGGTTACCAACTCAGACATAAAGTCTTTGAAAATGCTTTCCCCAAACCACCCCTTTAGACTATGAGCATAACAAACCTAGTCCAACAACTGTAGGCCACCATGCTTTTGAGCATAGAAGTGGTGCCAATCCAAGGTACAACCTTCGAAGTGAAGCATCATGGTACGTACCTTGTCGCCCTTAGATACTCCCTCAACTGCAAAATACTGTTCTAATTTTGACCACCAACCTCGAAAATCAGTGCTATCAAAATGAGGGCATTCTAACATGTAGGCACATTCTTGAAGGAACTCTACTCTGAGTGGGTATGGATTAGTTGGTCCTGTAGATGGTTGAGGAACTTCTAGAGTCTCTTTGGCTGGGAACCTAGGTGGTGAGCCTCGTAAAACTTCTTTTCCCTTGGCATGTGCAGTGGCTGTCGTGTTTGAAGCAATTTGGTTGCCTAGTTATTTCACAAACAGAGAATACATCTCCATTTGAAACTCCTCCTTGAACCCTTGAAATCGAGCCTCCATTTTAGCATATCACTTAGAGTCCAACTGCAAAAGTTCATTCTGGACCTTTGCCATCTCCTGCTGAAGAACGATAATATCCTTCTATAGTCTCG
>CM025148.1:4813374-4824710 GCA_013467495.1 Gossypium gossypioides | reverse complement strand
AAAGTATGCATCATACAATTAAAATGTAAATATTATATTTAAATAGAATTTTGAGTAAATAATAAAATTAATATTTATTGACGCAAGTAGCAAAAGTTTAAATCCTACCTAATATAATATATATATTAACAAGTTTCATATGATATTTGATTAGTGGAGGACACTGATAAACCAATAATACATAAAATATCCAAATATGGTATTAGATTTGGATCAAGTAGAGGTACATCGCTTATTTTTGTGTAAATAGATGGATTCCCTCATATCATAAACCTGCAATATTCTATTTGCGTGGCCTAGGCAGTGGGCATTTGGTAGGAAGGGGAGCCCCGCAAAGCAATGGATTCCCCTCATAAATGGAGGAATCATTAAATCTTGGCGAAAAAGGAATGCTTCCAGAAAGGTTGTTGTATGACAAGTTCAATCGAGTCAAAGAAGCTACAGATGTTAAGTTTTTCGGGATCGCTCCTGAAAGATGGTTGTGTGACAGATCCAAGATGCGCAGTGCAAGCAGGTTTGTCATCTCATAAGGGATTTCACCTGTAAGATTATTCCCTGACAGCTCTATGCTATTCACGTTTGCCACTACGTTGCTGTATTCAGGATCTCTTTCTCTTGTTACCTCCCTTATTAGCCTTTGGAACACCTCGCTACCCTCTCCATGGACCAGGGCGCTCAGATTACCAATACACTTAGGAATGGGACCTGAAATTTTGTTTTGGGAAAGATGTAATATGTGCAGATTTTGTAGCCTGCAAACCTGATCAGGTATGCTCCCACTTAGAAGGTTTGAGCCAAGACGTAGCATGAATAAGGATGACATATATTGTACCCACAAAGGGAGACTCCCTGAAATTTTATTCCCTCCGAGGTCCATGCTTGTCAAACCGGTGCAGTTTCGTAGAGAAGAAGGGATTTCCCCATCCAGATTGTTGTTGCTCAACAGCAGCACACTTAGAGAACGCAGGAAACCTAAGGAATTTGGGATGTTCCCCGTCAAACTGTTATTTGATATATCTATTCCCCATAACATTAATCGATGCCAACAGTTAGGGAGTTCTCCACTCAACTTGTTGTTCCTTAGAGAAATAATGTTGAGCCCCTCTATATCACACATGGATGGTGGGATTCTCCCACTCAGATGATTCCTAGAAACATATAATTTCTGCAATCTAGGCATCAAGGCCCCAATATTTTCAGGTATTGGCCCTGAAAACGAATTTTCATCGAGGATTACATATGTTGCGTTAGTGGACCAAGAAGGGAAAGGACCCTCAAAGTTATTGTAACTCAGATCGATGAGATTCAAATATGGATAATTTAAGTGGCGTGGCAACTCCCCCCTGATTTGATCTTGAGATAGAACCAAATAAGTGAGTTGAGCAGACAGTTGGGAAAACCATTTCCCTGGTATTGTGTCAGATATGGAAACATTTTTTAAGACGACAGAGGTAAGTTCATTTTGAACTTGAAGCCATACAGGAAATGAGGGACCTATCATGCAGTTTTCAAGTTGGATAGACTTGAGTTTGAAAGGAGGAAACCATCCATGCGACGCACTGAAAGCCAAGGATCTCGTTGGCTCTGTTGTGAGACGAACATGCTGCAGCTTTCTTAGATTCATGAAGTGGGTTTCTTTTAGAATACCCTTCCAAGAATTTGCCATAAGGTTCATGTCAACTAGCCCAGAAAGTTGCCCAAGGCTTTCAGGAATTGTACCATTCATGGTGTTATATGACAGGTCTAATACTCTCAGTGCTGACAAGCTTCCTATTGATGATGGAATTGAACCCCAGAAAGAGTTGCTGGAGAGATCTAGGTGTTGTAAATGTTTAAGCAATCCTAATGACTCGGGCAGTTCCCCTGTCAATGAGTTGGAACTTAGATCAAGTGACTCTAACTTACTGTTTGGGTTACTTGAGAAACCACTAAAAAGCCCATAAATGTCACCATGGAAATTGTTTGCAGAAAGATCTAGGAACTGTAGTTTGCTAAGGTTGCCAAGTAATCCAGGAATTTGACCCTCGAGGTTCAAATTATCAGACAAATCAAGGACTTGGAGATTCTTGAGGTTTGCAAATTCAGCAGGAATTGAACCGCTGAAAAAGTCCCATGTCAGATATAGTTCTGTGAGACCAGTAAGATTGAACAACCATGGGGGAATTAAAGAGTTGAAAGAATTCTCCGACAAATCAAGAACTGAAAGTGACGTGAAGTTAATGGATGGCAATGTCAGTGGTAAACCTTTAAGTTCACACCAGTGTAAGCGCAGGTGTACCAATGAGGGAAGCATATTAAATGTTTGCAACCAATGGTCACCTATGCTATCGAGTTTGACAAATCCCAGGTTTATATATTTTAAAGAAGAGAGAGGTGTAAGCCATTCCAGACTCTGTGAACGCAACTCCCTGGGACCTGTATTGCTGTAGGAGTCTGCATAGAGGTCCAGATACTGCAAATTTGACAAATTCCCAAGAGAAGCTGGAATCCCTCCAGCAAAAGAAGCATAAGAGAGATTGAGATATCTCAAATTTTTTAGCTCACCGAAGAAACCGGGAATTTCAAGCCCTTCAAAATCGTTCAGGCTTAGGTCCAGAGAAGTGAGATATTCCAAACGAATCAAAGACGGGTTGATCTTACCTCCCAAACAGGAGCGTTTATATGCTGGTGGATCAACACCACCGATTAAGTGGTAAGGGTTTCTAAGGTCGAGCTTTGTGACACGTCCTGTTTGGTTGTGGCACTTGATGCCTTCCCATGTACAACAATCTTCGCCAATCCAGGAAGAGAGCCTGCCAGAAGGGTCGGTGAGACCTTCTCTAAGGACCACAAGTGCTCTTCTGTCGGTGTCTGTGCATTTGAAATTAGTGGAACAAACCACAAACTTAGAATTCGAATAGAGAAGGAAGAGCGAAAGCAAAAAGGAAACAAGAAGAGGGTAAGTTGAGCTGAAATTAGGCTTGTTAGCCATACCAATAGAGTGCAGACGAATTGGTTGAGTCCAGCAATTTATGAGCGATTGGCAGCTGAGTGGAAGGGGGTGCTTTTTATCCATTATTACTAGTGGTAGCACATATAATTAGTGGGGCGGTCAGCGGTGTGAATTGTGGACTTGGAAATCAGCATCATCACTTATCAACTCTTAATTGCCTGCCTCTTCGACAACTCCTGAGGCAAGACTCAACAGTGACATGGCGCCAGTAGCAGCAGCATGAGCATGCATGGCAACCAGCTTTCCATTGTCAGAATTTCCAGATGGATCATGTTCCATGACCACATTGGTATGCCAACCTATTGTTAAGCCTGTTAAACTTTTATTTTTAATAATGAACCCCAATTATAATTTTACTTGGATATTGAATAAAAGAACCTACTTTGGGTACTGTTGAAGGGCCCAATTTGATTTGGGAATGGTAGGATTCCGTTTTTGGTATTAAAAGCCCACTTTAACTTGGGTAAAGCAGACCTCGTTTCTTGGCTTAAAGCTCATTAAGATTTTGTTTGCAATTTTCTTGTTTGAGATTTAAGGTATGTTTAGTATTGTTTTTAAGAAGCATTTTTAGATAATGGTATTTTTAAATACGTTATTTTTTGAAAGAAAAATATTTCTTCCAAATCAAAAATTGACCCAAAAACATTTTTGAGAAATATTCTTAAATTAGGCCTTAGTAACCTTTAGGGAAATTTCTTAGAGATCCAATATGAGAGGTCATTTTGGAGAGAGAACAGTGACTTAAAAAGAAGAAGAAGAAAATGAAAAAAAANNNNAAAAGCCTTTTCTGTTCAGAAGTTCGGAAGCTTCCAGAGCCGGTTCAATCCAGACTGGTTCTCCCAGCCCGAGCGGTTCAACAGAAAAACCAGAATTAGTGGCCCAAGCCCGTTCTGTCCAGACCAGTGTGCGGCCTGAATCAACAACAGACCAGGCCTTGTTACTCCTTCAATTTGGATCTAGTCTCTAGATCCATTGGGTATACATTTAGATATTTATATAATTATTACTATATTTTTGCATTTGCTTGGTTGTTTCAATATTTGGACATGGATTATGTTTCATCATGTCAAATTATGATTAGTAGCAACCACCAGTATGACTAATTTGATTATGATAAATAAATTTGCTTAACTTTGATGTGTGTTGGATTCCTCATAGTGCTTAATAGTTTTTGGAATCATCAAATTTGAAATTTAAAATATTTAATATATTTTAAATTTTGAATATGAAAATTTTAGTTTTGTTCATATGTTTTGTCAATTTAGCTAAAAAGAGTTGAATTTGTTTCTCAATTTTTAAAAAAATTGTCAAATTTAACCATCAATCTTTCAGAAAGAGTAAAGTTCTTTTTGGCAATGAAAATACTGAATAAAACGTTAAAATTTTTAAGCATAGCAGCTTGCATGACAACTTATTTGTACTTCATGCTTTTTTTTAAAATTTTTATAGGCTTTTCAAATTTTTATTGTCACGCAAATATCACTATCTTATTATTTAGTTGTCATATGATCAAAGGTGCAACTAAAATACTACACCACATGATAAATAAAATTATCTTTATTAATTTCTAACTTTATTTGTGTTATCCAGTGGCTTACTTTCTTTTATAAGAGACTTATAAAGTTATTATATAATCTTAAGAGGAATTTGGAAGAATTTAGAATGATATTTGTAAGAAAAATTGAACAGTGTTAGAAGTAGTGCTGCGAGCAATGCCAATTATTTTAGGCATTGATAAAGGGAAAAGATGAATATTGCGATATGTTTACGTAGCTCAATTTTCTTACGTCTACGAGGCTTTTTAGAGAGAGATAATCCACTATCTTAACATATATACAAAAAGTGATTAGAAGCTCCAACACTCGCTAGAATAGAAACTTCACTTTTATCCCTAAGATCTAGATCACTCTCTTCTAAGTTTCCACTATCTTAACATCTAGATCACTTTTGTACCCAAGGATTTTGTTACCAAATTTGGAAATGGTGGATACCAGTGGGCACTACTCTTAGGCACTTTTCATAAACTGCCACAACAACCTCTCCTTGTGGAAATTTTTTGAACAAAACCATAACAAGAAACATATACATCAATAGGAACAAATGTTCTCTAAAGTAACTCCCCATTAATCAATCAAACTTAACTATTAACATAATCAAGCAAATTAACTATTAATGCTTTTGGAAAGTGATGAACACATTAGCAATCAAAATACTTAGAATCATATTACAGTAAGCTAGATGAAAAAATGTTCACAAAAACAACAACCAAAGTACAACATCGTTCAACAAAACATCACCAAAATAAATAAAGTTTGTAGTTTTGAAATAACAAAAGGAAATCATCAACAGGTGCGATAACTTCTTACTCCCCCTTTTTGTTCACAAATTTGCCAAAGGTCCATTGAAGTTGTTTGGTTAACAAATCATTCCTCAAGGCTTTGGCTCATCGAACATTAGCTTGAAGTTGAGCAACAACCCTCTCTTAAGAAGCTATTCCAACATCCAGGTGGTGTAGCATGCTTTGTTTAAACGTTGATAAATGCTTATGAGTGTTAGGCTTAATACCAATTGGAATAAGCCCTGCTTTCTCAAGATCAACTTCATCTACAAGAGCGGTTCTTAGATTACGCTCAATATGCTTCCCCTCCAACAAATTTTATGATAACTTAAATTCTACAAGCTTTTTTTCATATTTCTTAGTGGCATTAACAATTTTAGAATTAGTTGAAACAAATTTTGAAAAATTAAAGAGTGAAATGGAAGACATAGATGGGGGTACAATGTATTCCTTGCAAAATAATCTTCCCTAAGTTGAACTGAATGTCATCAAAAATCTTCCTTAAATGTGTTGTCATCCTTTTGGTAAATGTATTCCTTTGACTATTGGGAATCCAATTTCAAGTGGCAATGGCAAAAAAGTCTGGCATAGGTGGGTTCTAAGGTAGATGCTTCAAGTTCTTTGTTGTGGCCATGAGAGATGAATGTCGTTGGTGATGGTATTTGCCATGGAGTCAAAGGACTCATTTTTAGAAAAAATTCAATTTGAAAACGATTTTCTTGCACAGCGAAAAATTAAAATTTTGAAAACTGGCCCTGTTTGTGATATTTATAGCAATAAATGTTGAACCAAAATCATACTTGTGTTTTCAAATAAGCGAATACTTGAAGTTTTCCAACTTTCAACCAAACGATCTTCTCTGTTATTCTTGTACCATGAACTACTTCAAGTGTGGGGTCGAACCAATTGAATCAGAACACGGAACTAGAAAAAGTTTTTTTTTTCCTTTTTGGGGTGAAAACAAAAATTTCTGTTCTTTAATAGAAACCAATAGAATTATTATTCTAGAAAAATATATTTAATAGTTGAGAATAAATTCTCTCCAAGTTATGTATAATGCCCTACGGGTGCCATCTATTTATAAAAAGAAAAGGTAGAACTCTTGTTGAATTGTATAAGTTTATTTCAATTAGAAAAACAACTTCTCCATCCAACTAGGAGAGAGAGAGGGGCTAATAGGGTGCGTTTCCCTTCATATGTATTATGATGAAGATTCAGGCCTCTCTCACATCAGGTCCAATTACGATTACTTCCTAGGCCTTTTGACCTAGTACTCTGTAATGTGATCCAACTCGATTTAGTTTTTTCTGTTTCCCAAAGTAAAATTTAATATTCTATATTAAACAATTTCTTGTCCCTATTTTACCCTAGTAAAATATTGACAATTTTAAACCCAGTAAAATTTTTGATGATTTTACCCCTGGTAAAATTTCAAGAAAATATGTTCAATATTTCATAACTCAACATGTTCATTGTGACAGAATGATTTATTTTTATTTTCGAGATTTAAAACCGCTCAAAAACATAAACTCATTTTTCTGATCATTTTTAAGTAATCCATATAGGATTGCAAATGGAACATTTCCATTTCCAATTTTTGAAACCTACATTCATTTCCAAATGATTCCATTTTTCCATTTTGGAAAAGCCATAATTGTTCCTGAATGTTTTCCATTTCTCTTTCTATTCATTCTTTTCATTTCTATTCAAATTCACAATTCATTTTTTGTTTCAATGAGCTAAAGGAGAGACCAATTGGACATATGTAATTAGGGCTCATATGATTTATCATTAAGTTTCATCTTTTTTTCCTATTAATTATAAACTCATTTAGTCACGATGTAGTAACCTATTTTTAGTGGTGTCGAAAATAGCAGTTTCGAGACCACAATTCTGACAGTGAGTTAGTAAACATTATTTATTTAATATTTACAAGGTTATTAGAGTATTAAATTTTGGTTAAGTAATTTTAACATTTAGATAGTTAATTAAGTAAAAATGACTAAATTGTAAAAACTGTAAAAGTTAATCGCTAATAGTTTATATGTGCTAAATGAATATAGAAGCACACATTAAGAGTTTTAAAAGGTAAATAAACCTTATTATATCTTAATGGACGCTTTAAGAAATGAAATAAATAAATTATATGTTAGTTTTATATTAAAAATGTTAAATAAATAATGTTAATAAAAGAAAAAAAAGACATTTTGGCGTCAGCTTCTTCTTTCTTCATGTTTTCCATCTGAAACCACCTTTATGAATCCTTAGAAAGTTTAGCCAAAATTTTACCTTGCATGCAAGTTGACTTCAATCCCATTTTTAGTAATTTTTACATTTTTAATATCGTTGTAGCTTAACTTTGCTAACCTAGGGGCTAATTTATAAAAATGTTAAAGGTTTTGAAAATTTCCATTGATGATTTTTAGGTGTTCATGAGGTTGAGTGATGGATTTAAGAACTTGGTTGTCAAATATGACTGTTTTGTAAAGTGATTTTGGTTAGTTTTAAGTTTAAGGACTAAAATGGTAAAATAATAAATTTAGCATGAATTTATTGTGAAATTTAAATGATTATGGATTGTAAATGTATAAGAGAGAATTCGGCTAGCTTGGTTTTAGTTTAATTGTGATAAATGTGTAAGTTTCAATTTTAGGGACTAAATTGAATAAGAGGTAAAAGTTTAGGGTAATAATGTAAAATGTCATTAAAGGGTCAAATAAATGAATTTAGATATTTTAAGGTATTGAATTGGTTAATTGAGCTAAATTATTATATATAGATTAAGAAACAAATCAACCAGTGAATAACCACGGGATTGGAAAAGTTGTCGAGTAGTCCTCGTTATGGTGTTGGTACCTGCTTCGTTTAAGTAAGTTCGTATTAGGTTTATTATGTTTATTAATGGTTTGGATTCAAATTTCACATGTGTATAAGTATATGTGTATATTTAGTATGATTAATTGAGGTAAGTTTTGAAAGTGGAAATAAGTGACTGAATTGTAAAGTATGGTAATTGGACATATTTGCCTATGGAATGTATGTGATCAAGTTGATCATGGTATAAGGTTATAAACATGAAAATACTAAGGAATACAAGTTAAGGACTGTGTGTACTTAACGAATAGCTAGGATACAAATGACATGTCATTAGGGTGTTCCAGGCACTAAGTGGTAGTGATTACAAGTTTTAGGTACTATGTACTGGTGTTACAGTTTTTAGGTGCTTTGTGCTGAGGATATATTTTCAGATACTATGTACCGGTGGTGGATACCATACCAATAGCTGGAATCTAGCATTTGTTGTAGATTCTCATCAGCTTGTTTGAGCAGCATTGTGTAATGGTTAATGTCTCGATTGTCAGCTTGTGTGAGCATTATTTCTCGCGAATCCAAAGTTAATTTACTATGGTTCTCTAGGCAAAACAGTTAAAAAAATGTTTAGAAATGGAAATCATGGCATGAATAGTTATATACTTATTGGTTGTGAATTGACATGTGAAACATGTATCTTGAGATCTTGTTAATGTTATATGTATATGTCTAACCATTTGGTATGGCAAGAAATGTGAAACAAGGCATAAAATTCTAGTTTTATGTTAAATTCAAATTGTATGCTTTAAATGGCAGGTATGTGATGTTTAATTTCTACGAACTTACTAAACTTTATGTAAGTTTACCTCATTTGATTTTTTTTCCTTATAGATTTTCAGATTCAAGCTGTCGATTGTATCATTTCTGGAGATCACACTATCCATCAACTCTTTTGGTAGCTATTTACTTATTTTGGCCCAATTATAAATGACATGTAAATAGGGTTTTGGTATATATATTTATGAGTACTTTGGTTATGTTTTGTGCCATTTGGGATATGAATCATGTATTTGGATGTAAGATGTAATGGTTACTTGGTTGTTTTGGTGGCTTGTGTTGGTAATAGCTTATTTGGTATCTATCATGTTACTTTAGTTATGAAATGTTTCTTATGTTTTAGTTAGCTGGAGAACTTTGTTTGATGAGTATAGTCATGAGAAAATTAAGTATATTTGATGGTTAAATGGGCATGAAATGTTAAGTTGTTTATGCTTGAATGGTTAATGTTTAATGTTTGAATTGTGGTGTTATTGATGGCATATTGGTTAAACACTTAGGCTGGATGTTATGTGATGAATTTTGGAAATATTTGATGCATTTTGTACAGGTTTAATGGTTGGTATTGTATGACTTGTGGCCTAAGTGAGTATAAATGTGATTGCTTGGTTTAGAAGGCATGTTTAGGTGCACACGATTTATGACACGATCTGCCACATGACGATCATCTTATAATTAAAAACCTCAAACTCTTACTCTAATCCCCCCAAGCTAACTAAATAATCATCTTATAGTTTCAATCCTTAACCACACATGTTTATCAAGCACAACCTTAACATATGTAAAAAAGAACAGAGAAAATAAATCTTTGGTAAGTACCTGTATGAGGGAGAGAGAATCTTCTTCTTCTCTGTCGTTGTGCTCTTCTTTCTCTTTTCTAATGGTAATTTTTCAAAACCCAGCTATTGCTTCTTTTTAAATAAGAGAAAATTGGGTTTTAGGGAAAAATTTTGTATTCTATTATCATAAAAAAAATTTAAAAACTCATTCTCATCCCAGCTAGACATCCAAGTTGGCATTTAAAACAATTTTGGACTGCCGCGTAGGACTGTCATTAGGGAGGTAACGGAGCTTAACAATAGAGTGATCACTTCGTAAGAAAATCCTAACGTAAATGACTAAAACATAATATTTCAAACATAAATGAATAAAATATAATATGATGCAAATAAAAGTGACTATTTTTATAATTCACCATCTATTTATTTATTTCTAAATGAATAAAATATAATATGATGCAAATAAAACTGACTATTTTTATAATTTACCATCTATTTATTAAGAAATAAATAAATTGAAAACCATACATCAAATATATACCAATTAAAACATTGATCCATCGAAATGGTACTAGCAACCGTGAATCACATTTGTTATAGGAGAGTTAAGAAGAATTTTCCTATTAAAAATGAAAGGAAAAAGAAAAGAGAAATAAATAACTAAAAGTCAACTTTACCAGATCAATGATGGTGCCATGCAATTGCAAGCAGATTTGTGTATTTGTATTAACCAACCATATCTAAGGAGTAGTCACGACAACATCACTTTTTTTATTTTTCAAATTGTCATTTCAAACTTATTTTTTAATTAAGTTTGATTTCAATATTCAATTTAGTACTTAAAGTTTTTTTTATCTCAATTTAATACTTCAGTTTGGCTTCACTCACTTTGGTACCTGAATATTTTTAATTTGATACTTAAATGTTTTTTTTGTCACAATTTAGTATCTAAGTTTGACTTCAACGTTCAATTTGGTACTTTTTTTTTCTGTTAGTCCTAATTATGTATCTATATTTTTTACAAGAGCACATATGTCAAACATTCATTTGGGCTACATGTTATTTGGTTTGAGTATGAAATTGAACCTTAAAGTCAAACTTAGGTATCGAATTAGGACAAAAAAACTCAAATACCAAACTGAATTTTGAAACTAAATTCAAGTACCAAATGATACATTAACCCAAACATTAACAAAAGCGAAGAAAAAGGAGAAACAACATTTGTTTGGAATAATCGAAAGTTTCTTTTGCACTCATGCTTTAACCGTGCAATCAGTTTAATTTGTAAATTTTGTAAGGGTTAATATACTATTTGGGGATTTGGTTTGATTTCATTGTTTAATTTGATATTTAAAATTTTTTCCTAATTTAGTACCTGAACTTGACTTTAAGGTTCACTTTGGTACTTGAGTTTTTTAAATTAGATACTTAAGTTTTTTTTTTTGTCTCAATTAAATATTTATGTTTCTTTACTAAAGTGCACATGTCAAAATTTCATTAGATTATTCAGTCTAAGGAATAAATTAAATATTAAAACTAAATTCAAGCATCAAATAGCATATTATAATGATTCATGAAT